>ML783756.1:395243-420163 GCA_009831015.1 Picea engelmannii
TCATCATCGAAGACTTCAACGGTCCTTCCACCACCCTGTCGCAGCAGTAACATTGCCCATCTACACACTACAGGGAAAGAGGCCAGATGTCCTCGTACTACAACCCGAGGACTGAAACACAAAACTCTCTCAAAAAAGAATGAACACAAGATAGTCCCAAACCTGAAGTTCCTCTGTGTCCGTTGTTGGCAATCTGTCAATTGCCTCTTCATACACTCCAGCAGTGTGGTACTCCAATCAAAAATTTGTGCATTCATGCACTGGATAGCACAGTTCATCTGTGCGCGCGAAGCCTGATGCACGGCTACTGAGCCGGTAATACGCCCAATAAGTAATAAGATAGTCTGTAGTGCTAAGTTGGTAATATTGCTAATGGGTACCTGGGAACCTGTATGTTCGGTCCCAGCCTCACAATACTCCACTATCAACTCCGAGATCTTGCTCGGCCCCGCAGGAAAATTCTGGAAGTTGACTGGTTCCCCTCTCCTTGAGAGGCCAGTCAGAAAGTAAATGTCCTCGGTGGTGGGCACCAATGATTGCCCCTCTAACATAAAGGTCTCTGCATCAGGATGCCAGTAATCAATCAAGGCATTTAGTATCCTTGGTTGCGCGCACATAAACATATATAAAAATAATTTGAGCAAACCACATTGCATTAACACGGCCACAACATTCGGATCTGTAGAAACCAACTCACTGATTGCCTCGTGCTCCCTTTCCCTCCACTATACATACATCCTGCCAACACAACAAGGTAAAGGAGGGTCAATACTTCGCTTAATTTTCTTTTCCATCAATAGGGGGGTACACGCAGTCTGTAGAGGTGATAGTCACATGTACACGCGTGCAAGCTTTACTCTGCACGCGTGTACCTAGGGACAACCTTTTTAAGATTGACGCCCACCCAAAAAATAACTTAAATGACTAAAATGAAGTTTTGACTAGCTAGATAAGGGAGTTTGTACTTACTTGGTCCAAGCAAAAGTTCGTTTCGTCCACTGTAGCTCCCGGAATCACTATCTTTGGAAAAGGGGTTCTTTTGGCTCCAGAGTCAATTTCCAAATCAACAATGGTGATAATGAGCTGCCAGCTTCTATTTATAGACTTTTTGGCCTCTTTTTGTCACTTTTTTGGCTCCCCTTATCAATTTATTTATACCAAAAACCATTTAGAGTGATTTAGGAGTTATATGGGAGGGATTTGATTAGGTATTGTGACGCAGACGCCAACCAGCACACGTCCGCTCTCACCAGGACCTTCTTCTTCACAGGCCCGAAGAGCTAAAATACTCTTCTTATCCCTTATCGGGACCTCTTCAATACCCACAGAACTCTCTCCCTGCAATCTCCCCTTTGTCTTATCGAGAAATCAGGTTTCGCGTTATCGCGAAACTCGTGGGCACGTTCCTAGTGCTATCCAAAACATCGAAACCCAATGGGTCTTAATGTCGATACTTCTTCGTTCCTATCGGGAAATTGACATATGCGATGTTGCGTTTCACTGGCACTATGAATATCTGAACCCCGATCCACGATGGTGCCTCTTTCTCTCTCTCTGCTCCAAGTTCCTTCAGGTTATCCCCTTCCGCATATGACCTGTAATTCCACGAGACCATGCCTGCTCCCCGTCGGAATTTCAGACTTCGCGGGTTTGATATGCGTAGAACCTACGCTCTCAGAAACTCCGAGATGATGAACCCCGATACATGTGCAGTCTCTCTCCTCTATGTCACTGCTTCCTTCCACTCTATCAGGTATCGCGAGATCGCGATTTCGATTTCAGCAATTCCTTTGCATGGGAAAATCCCGAATGTCGATCCCCCACTCTTCGGATCACTGACACGTGTCCAGTCTGGGATCTACGGCTATGGTTCCTTTCGAGGAATCGCGGGTCACGATTTCTCCTTGCAAAAGTCCTATGTTCCTGGAGACTCTGATTCTCTGATGAGTCGAGTCCCAATGAGCTCTGACTCCTCCCCTACGCACTAAAGCTTAAACCCTGTGCAACTTCCCCAGATCTGACGGTTGTCGGGACTTCGCTAATCTTTCCTACGAATCCTGGCCATCGACTCCTCCTCCTCGAGGATTTCTTCATAAACTAACTGTCCTCCTCGGCACTTGCCTCCAACTCCTATGTTTGTACTTCCCTCTCAAACCTTCCTCGATACAAAACCCCTGGGCTCTCTTTCAACAATACCACGAAGGAACTATCCCTCTTGAGCTTGCGCTCAGCCTTCAATGCTTTCCAAGTGTTGAATCTTTCAGACTCTACGCACTCTCTGCAGCAGCAGTCATCCAACTCCGTTACTCAGACTAACAATTGAGACTTCTTCTTATCCAGCCTGCAAACTCCTTGCGGGACCTTAATAACCCAAATCACTCCTGGGCAAATAAAATCAAAAGGTTCAGCTACTGAGCCTTCATCGACGCACTCCTTGTGGATGAATTCGACTGCACACCTTGCAGGAATCTCCCGGCTCAGATAGAGAAACAATTGAAACTTATTCTCTTCCCTTTCAGACTTCAGCTAAAACCTGAAATCACATGTACAGCATATACAAAGCAAATGCATCACCAGAAAACAAACATTCATGAGCACATAAACAACATACACAGAGAAACAACACCAGCCATAAATTTGAATCAGAACTCCATTCTATTAATTCAACATCTGTACATGGGTGTTCTCCACAATTTCTCTGCTTTCTCTTTTTCTTCTGAATGCTTGATTCTGAATAATGTTACAATGTACAAGTGAGGGTGTCTATATCCGTTTTCMCTCTCGAAATCTGAAACTGTCTAATCTAGAAATAAATCCTATCTACCTRCATTAAATCTATTAAATGCCTCTTATCTAATTCAGACAAGAGCGTATGGCTCGAGGTCTGATACAACATACAAAAKGTGCTTTCATAAATGCATCATTTATACATTGGCACATCCTCTTGGATGAAAATTCAAAAACTTTCTGCTGGCTTGTCCAGCTGTTCATTGCCTTCCATGCTGGCTCGCTTGTCGTGGGCGATGCTCCTGCATCATACTCCTCGGCTTGAAAAGATTTCATGGGCTCCTGTCCATGAGCTCCTACACGGTCTGTCCATGTCTTTGAATCACTGCTTCTATCTCCCAGCTAGCATCCTCCACTGGGTGATTCTTCCATTTGACCAGGTACTTATAGTATTCTTTCCTCCTGGTCTTTTTACCTACTCGCTTGTCCAATATACGCTCCATCTGCGACTTCTCTGCAATCGACATCTTCTTATGCCACTGGACTTATGGCTTCTCATAATTTCCATCTCCTGCTTCCTCAGCTTTATATGGATATAAGTCTGAGACATTGAATGTCAGAGATATTCCGATGTCATCCGACAATTCAATCTCATAAGCATTTTCGCCCAGTTTCTTCAGGACTCTGCATGGCCCAATTTTCTTCATCTTTAACTTATTGTATGTTCCCCTTGGGAACCTTTCCTTCCTCAGGTGTGCCAGAACTAGATCACCAACTTCAAATTGAAGTTGTCTTCAATGTTGATCCGCTCTGCGTTTGTACTCCTGATTTGAATCAACCAGTCACTGCTTCACCTTACCGTGAAGTTCCTTCATTGCCTCTATGAATTCTTCAGTGCTTGCACTGCTAGTAGCAGTCTGCTTTGACTCCCTGAGTTCAGATACTCCTCTTAGCTGCCTGTCGTATACAATCTCAAACGGAATTTTACCTGTTCTCCTATTCACTGAATCGTTATATGCGAACTCTGCCTGTGGAACCACGTTATCCCAACTGGTATGGTACTCTGTCACCAGGCTTCTCAATAAGTCTCCCAGACTCCTGTTGACCACTTCTGTTTGTCCATACGTCTATGGGTGATAAGTCGAACTAAATGCCAGGTTAGTTCCTAGCTTCTTCCACAAGATCCTCCAAAAATGCCCTACGAATTTGGTATCCCTGTCTGATACTATACTTTTTGGCAATCCATGGAGTCGAATGATCTCCTTGAAAAACAAGTTCATGATGTGAGTCGCATTGCTGGTCTTCTGGCATGGAATGAAGTGTGCCATCTTTGAAAACCTTTCCACCACCACAAAGATGGAATCAACCCCTCTCTGCGTCCTCGGCAGTCCTAATACAAAATCCATGCTTATCGCCTCCCATGGCTTCTCGGGTATGGGAAATGGCTGATAAAACCCTGCATTCTGCTTTCTCCCCTTTGAATGCTGACAAATTTGACACCTGTCAACAAACCTCTTGACATCTTCTTACATGCCTGGCCAAAAATATGATTCGCTCAGCTTCGCAAAGGTCTTGTCTTGGCCAAAATGTCCTGCCAAGCCTCCACTATGCTTTTCTTTCATCAAGTTCTCCCTCATGGAGCAATTCAGAATGCACAGTTGATTGCCTCTGAACAACAATCCCTCCTGGATCATATAGTCTATCCAATAACTCCGATCTCTGAGAACTGGATTCTCAGCTGCTTCATACGCTTCTCTGAAATCTGCATCTCCTGCATACATGTCCCTGAGGTTTTCAAAGCCCAATGTTTTGACTCGGAACTCCTGCAGCAACAAACATTTCCTGCTCAAAGCATCAACCACTTTGTTAGCAGTCCCTGAAATGTGTTTAATTACAAATGTAAAATTATGCATATACTCCACCCATTTTGCATGTTTCTTATTCAACTTTTCTTGTTGACTTACAAACTGCAATGCATGATTATCACTATACAATACAAATTCTTTTGGGATAAAGTAATGCCTCCACTTCTTCAATGCCTGTATGATAGCATAAAATTCCTTATCATACGTGGAGTATTTCAGCTTTGCTTCATCCAGCTTCTCACTGAAATAAGCAATCGGTCTGTCTTCTTGACTCAAGACTGCTCCTATGGCGTATCCGCTTGCATCACACTTCACCTGAAATGTCTTCTTGAAATCAGGCAACACCAACACTGGTCGTTATGTGATATTCCGCTTCAACAGATTGAAGCTTTTCTCAGCCTCTTTTGTCCAATGAAAAGACTTATGCCGCTTCTTCACTGTATCCATCATCACTGCGCTAATTCCGCTGAAATTCCTAATGAACTTTCGGTAGAAACTAGCCAAACCATGGAAACTCCTCACCTCAAAAACATTTCTGGGTGATGGCCAATTTTTAATCACTTCCACCTTACTTGGATCCATTTTTAATTCATTTGTCGAAATGACAAACCCCAAGTAAATGAGCTATGTCTTCATAAATGAGGACTTCTTCATATTAATCAACAGCTTCTCCTGCTGTAGCTTTCTCATCACAATGGCCAAATGCCTCAAATGTTCAGCCTTTGTCTTGCTGAAAATCAATATATCATCCAGATATACAACTACAAATTTCTCGATGAACTCCTTCAGGATTTCGTTCATCAGCCTCATGAACGTGCTAGGTGCATTTGTCAAACCAAACGACATGACTAACCATTCGTACAATCCTTCGTTGGTCTTGAATGTTGTTTTCCATTCATCTCCTTCTCTCATGTGAATCTGGTGATATCCTCTCTTCAGATCAATCTTTGAAAAATAATTCGCCTCGCTCAGGCAATCCATCAGATCATCCATTCTTGGCAGTGAAAATTTGTACCTGATGGTAATTTTTTTGATCGCTCTTGATTCGGTGCACATTCTCCAGCCTCCATATTTCTTCGGACTAAGCACGGTCGGAATAGAGCATGGACTCAAACTTTCCCTGACCAATCCCTTGTCCAACAACTCTTGGACCTTCTTCTTGACCTCCTAATTTTCTTGTGGGGTTAATCTGTACGCAGCCTTGTTCGGTAAACTGGCTCCTGGTATGAGATCAATGTGATGACTCACACTCCTCCTTGGTGGCAACGAATGAGGTAATTTGTCCACGATAATGTCAGCGAACTCCTCCAACAGTTCCTGAATCTCATCTAGTAAGTCATCCACTCTTGTGCTAGTCAGAACAATCCTTGGCTTTCTGACAACAAAGAATTGTGGATATTCCTTCTTCTCCATCTTTACTTCCGGCTTTACCTCCTTATCCTTTATCGGAAGCAACATATGGGTTCTCCCATTTTTCTCCAGGGTATATGTGTTCATTCTCCCATCATGAACCACATTTCTGTCATATTTCCATGGTCTACCCAGAAATAAATGGCATACATCCATGGGAATAACATCACACAAAATCTTATCATTATACCCACCTATTTTGAATTCAACCAAGCATTGTTTTGTAACACTCACCTGGTGTCCTTTCTATAGCCATGAAACTCTGTATGGACTGGGATGATCAGTCATCTCCAGCTCTAACTTCTCTAGCATCTTGGTTGAGATGAGATTATCTGTGCTACCACTGTCTACGATAACCTTGCACACCCTATCCTTGGTCTTGCAAGCTATCCTAAACAGTCTGGTCCTTTGGACTGGGTTTTCCACCTCCTTCTCAGGTGTCAAAAGGACTTTATGCATTCCAAGCGATCTTCCGCCTTCTACATCTTCAGTCTCAGCATCACGCTTTTGCGCTTCAGTGATGTGAGCTTCTCCGATGTCCTTCTTTTTCTCTGGACACTCGAATGACTTGTGCCCAATTTTCCCACATGTGAAACATGTGATTACTCCACCTCGGCCTCTTCCTCTACCTTGAGTACGAGGAAAAGTGTTTGTGTCAGCATAACTGCCACCCTGCTCTGTATGCTGCACCCTCTGTTCAACATGTGGTCCTCGCTGTGAGGTTCCACCTCTCTCAACCTTACCCTGAGTTTTCTTCCATTCCTCCTTTGGCTTCTGATATTTCTCCTGGGCAACTGTCTCGCCTCTGGGCTGACTCCTGCCTCGCCCTCGCTGACCTTGCTTAAGGATCATCTTCTCTTCAACTTTCAGAGCCATATGATAAGCATCCTCAACTGTTCAGATGGTTTCCATACTTAATTCATCTTGAATTTCATACCTCAGGCCATTCATATACCTGGCAACTTTTTCATCATCGCTCTCCCAATGACCTGCTCTGATATTGAGCTTGTAAAACTCCTCGGTATACTCTTTTACCGTCATCAACTTCTGTCTCAGGTTCTGCATTCTCCTGAACAGTGTGATCTGATAATCCCTTAGGATGAACTTTGCTTTCATCTTTGCAATTATTCGATCCCATATTTTGATCTTTTGCTTGCCTTTGGAACCCCTATCTGCTTGAAGCTCGTTCCACCATAATGATGCATGTCCTTTCAATTTAGTGACAACATGCCTTACCTTTTTATCCTCTTCGATATCTTCATAATCGAAGTAGGTGTCAAGAGCTCGAATCCAATCAAACAGCTCTTCTGCATCCAGACTTCCTTCATAGACTGGAATGTCCATTTTTATCTTTGAACTCATTCGGGCGATAGCTTTGATCAACCGTTTGGTTGATGCGTCTTCTATTGTAACCTCTTCTTCATGTCTAGCTTCCTCTTCAACTTCAGAATCACTAAGATCCCCTGCACCAACTCCACATCTCTAAGATGTCTCCATCTCCTTGAGTCTTGCTCGGAGATCTCGCATTTGTCTCTCCATTTCTGGATTTCCTGTCGGCCTACCTCTTCTTCGTACATCCCTGTTCTCTGGATCAGGCGATTGTCTTTCCCTCCTGGGCGGCATGGTGAAATATACAAACAAAGATTAGCTCTGATACCACTTTGACGCAGACGCCAACCAGCACACGTCCGCTCTCACCAGGACCTTCTTCTTCACGGGCCCGAAGAGCTAAAATACTCTTCTTATCCCTTATCGGGACCTCTTCAATACCCACAGAACTCTCTCCCTACGATCTCCCCTTTGTTTTATCGGGAAATCGGGTTTCACATTATTGCAAAACTTGTGGGCACGTTCCTCATGCTATCCAAAACCCTGAAACCCGATGGGTCTCAATGCCGATACTTCTTCGTTCCTGTCGAGGATTCCCTATCAAGAAATCAGCATATGCAATGTCGCGTTTCACTGGAACCACGAATCTCCGAACCCCGATCAGTGATGGTGCCTCTTTCTCTCTCTCTACTCCAAGTTCCTTCAGGTTAGCCCCTTCCGCATATGACCTGTAATTCCACGAGACCATGCCTGCTCCCCGTCGGAATTTCGGACTTCGCGAGTTTGATATGCATAGAACCTACGCTCCCGAAAACTACGAGATGCCGAACCCCGATACACGTGCGGTCTCTCTCCTCTACGTCACCGCTTCCTTCCACTCTATCGGGTATCGCGAGATCGCGATTTCAATTTCAACAATTCCCTGAAATGGGAAAATCCCGAATGTCGATCCCCGACTCTCCGGATCACTGACACGTGTCCAGTCTAGGATCTACGGCTATGGTTCCTTTCGGGGAATCGCGGTTCGTGATTTCTCCTTGTGAAAGTCCTATGTTCCTGGAGACTCTGATTCTCTGATGAGTCGAGTCCCAATGAGCTCTGACTCCTCCCTTGCGCGCTAAATCTTAAACCCTGCACAACTTCCCCAGATCTGACGGCTGTCGGGACTTCGCTAATCTTTCCTGCGAATCTTGGCCGTCAACTCCTCCTCCTCGAGGATTTCTTCAGAAACTAACTTTCCTCCTCGACACTTGCCTCCAACTCCTATTCTTGTACTTCCCTCTCAAACCTTCCTTGATACAAACCCCCTCGGCTCTCTTTCAACAATACCATGAAAAAACTATCCCTCTTGAGCTTGCACGCCCTGCTTGCGCTCAGCCTTCAACGCTTTCCAAGTGTTGAATCTTTCAGACTCTGTGCACTCTCTACAGCAGCAGTCGTCTAACTCCGATACTCAGACTAACAGCTGAGACTTCTTCTTATCCAGCCTGCAAACTCCTTGCAGGACCTCAATAACCCAAATCACTCCTGGGCAAATAAAATCAAAAGGTTCAGCTACTGAGACTTCATCGACGCACTCCTTGCGGATGAATTCGACTGCACACCTTGCAGGAATCTCTCGGATCAGATAGAGAAACAATTGAAACTTATTCTCTTCCCTTTCAGACTTCAGCTAAAACCTGAAATCACATGCACAACATATACAAAGCAAATGTGATGCAGAAGCATCGCCCACGACAAGCGAGCCATCATGGAAGGCAATGAACAGCTGGACAAGCCAGCATAAAGTTTTTGAATTTTCATCCAAGAGGATGCGCCAATGTATAAATGATGCATTTATGAAAGCACCTTTTGTATGTTGTATCAGACCTCGAGCCATACACTCTCATCTGAAATAGATAGGAAGGAATTTAATAGAGTTAATGCAGGTAGATAGGATTTTATTTCCAGATTAGACAGTTTCAGATTCCGAGAGGGAAAACGGATATAGACACCCTCCTTTGTATCATTGTAACATAAGCAGCATTCAGAAGAGAAGAGCAAGCAGAGAATTTTATGAAGAACACCTATGTACAAATTTGAGTTAATAGAAGAGAGTCTTTGATTCAAATTTATGTCTGGTGTTGTTTCTCTGTGTATGTGGTTAATGTGCTATTAAATGTTTGTTTTCTGGTTATGCATTTGCTTTGAATATGCTGTGCATGTGATTTCAGGGTTTGAAACTGAAGTCTGAGAAGGAAGAGAATGAGTTTCAATTATTTCTCTATCTGAGACAGGAGATTCCTACAAAGAGTGCAGTCGAATTCATCCGCAAGGAGTGCGTTGATGAGGGCTCGATAGTTTAACTTTTGTTCTTGTTCGCCCAGAAATTGATTTGGGTTATTAAAGCCGTGCAAGGGAGGTGCAGGCTGGAGAAGAAGTCTCAATTGTGTATCTAAGTAAAAGGAGATAAGCACTGCTGTAGGAAGTGTGCAGAATCTGAGAGGTTCAACACTTGGTGAATTGTTGAACGATGAGCGCAAAGAGTGTGTATAAATTCATCTGAAGGATTCAGAGTGAATAAGCTCAGGAGGTATAGAACCTTTGTGATATCATTGAAAGGGAGCGTAGAAGGTTCGTGTCGAGAAGGGTTTCGAGCAGGAGCTACAAGCGCAGGCGTGGAGAACAAGTCTCGGTGGAAGCACTTGATCATTTTTAAGAGATCCTCAAGGAGGAGGAGTCGACGGTCAGGATTCGCAGGGGAGATTAGCGAAGTCCCGGCAGTCGTCATATCTGGGGAAGTTGCGCGGGGTTTAATCTTTAGCACCGAGGGAAGTTGTCAGAGTTCATCGGGACTCGACTCATCGGAGAATCGGAGTCCCCAGGAACATAGGATTCGCGCAGGGAGAAATCGCGATCCGCGATTTCTCGAAGAGGAGCATAGCCGTAGATCCCGGACTGGATGCGTGTCAGCAATCTGGATAGAGCCCGCGTGTGCATAGGGGTTTGGCACTTCGAAGATTCTGGCATCGAGAGCATCGCGGAGAAATTGCGAAACTCCAAACTGCGACGGGTCCCACAGTGATAGCATTTGGCGTTGACAGGTGTCGCCCATATTGGAGATCGGGACTTGGAAGGGTCTGTGATCTCGTGCAACAGGAATCGTGAATTCCTGAAATGCAAAATTTTGATCATCCATTGGAGCGGGGACCATAGGTTTCAGAGCTAAGGACAGGTGGCATCGGAAGTCGGGGATCAGAGATCCCAAAGGCGCGAGTTCTTCGCATTGCAAATCCACGAACTCCGAAGTTCCGATAGAGAAAAGGGGCTTGGTCTCGTGGCTGACAGGCCGTATGGAAAAGGAGTTAGCGGAACGAGCAAAGAAGCCATGGGTGAGAGACCATCGGGATTCGGGGATTTGTGAGACCCAATTTCGTGGACTCAGGACTCGCAATATCGCGAGGTCCAATTTCCTGATTTGAATAAGGGAGATCATAAGGAAAGTCTGTGGGTATTGAGAACTTTCGATAGGAAGTTGAAGAGTAATTTTAACTCTTCGGGCCTAAGGAAGAGAAGGTCCTGGTGAACGCGGATGTGTGTCAGGCGGGTGACGTCGGCATCAGAGTGGTATCAGAGCCCACAGGTCCCAGGTTCTCTTTGTTTTCTGCGACAGAGAGAAAAGAGGGAATTTCATGATGTCGCCCAGAAGAGAAAGACAGTCACCTGAACTAGAGAATAGGGAGGTGCGAAGAAGAGGTAGGCCGGTAGGGAATCCAGAGATGGAAAGGTAGATACGCGATATCAGAGCGAGATTGGAAGATATGGAAGCAGTGCAGAGACGCAAAGCAAATGCAATGGATCTAAGTGACTCTGAAGGCAAAGCTGAAGCTGAACAAGAAGGAGAAGTCGCAGCCGAAGATGCAGCCAATGAGCGGTTAATCAATCCTATTGATCGGATGAGATCAAAGACCAAAATGGACATCCCAACCTATGAAGGAAGCCTGGATGCAGAAGAGTTGTTGGATTGGATTAGATCTCTTGACACCTACTTCGATTACAAGGATATCGAAGAGGTCAAAAAGGTAAGGCATGCTGTCACAAAATTGAAAGGACATGCAGCATTATGGTGGGACGAGCTTCATGCAGATAGATGTTCCAAAGGGAAGAAAAAGATCAAAAGCTGGGATCGAATGATTGCGAAGATGAAGGCAAATTTCATCCCAAGGGACTATCAAATCACACTGTTCATGAGGATGCAGAACCTGATACAGAAGTTGATGACGGTGAAGGAGTACACCGAAGAATTTTACAAGCTCAATATCAGAGCAGGACATCGGGAGAGCGATGATGAAAAAGTAGCCAGGTATATGAATGGATTAAGATACGATATTCAAGATGAATTAAGTATGGCAACCATCCGAACAGTTGAGGATGCTTACCAAATGGCTCTGAAAGCTGAAGAGAAGATGAGCCGTAAGCAAGGTCAGCGAGGGCGAGGCAGGAGTCATCCCAAAGGCAAGACAGTTGCCCAGGAGAAATATCAGAAACCCAAGGAGGAATGGAAGAAACCTCAGGGTAAGGTCGAGAGAGGTGGGACCTCACAATGAGGACCACATATAGAACAGAGGGGGCAGCATACAGAGAAGGGTGGCGGTTATGCTGACGCAAACACTTTTCCTCATACTCGAGGTAGGGGAAGGGGCCGAGGAGGAATTATCACATGTTTCACATGTGGGAAAAATGGACACAAGTCCTTCGAGTGTCCAGAGAAAAAGAAAGACATCGGAGAAGCTCACATCACTGAAGCTCAGAAGCGTGATGCTGAGACGAAAGATGCAGAAGGTGGAAGATCGCTTGGGATGCATAAAGTTCTTTTGACACCCAAGAAGGAGGTGGAAACCTCGATCCAAAGGACCAGACTGTTAAGAACAGCTTGCAATACCAAGGATAGGGTGTGCAAGGTCATTGTGGACAGCGGAAGCACCGATAATATCATTTCAACCGAGATGGTAGAAAAGTTGGAGCTGGAGACGACTGATCATCCCAGTCCATACAAGGTTTCGTGGCTACAGAAAGGACACTAGGTGAGTGTTACGAAACAATGCTTGGTTGAGCTCAAAATAGGAGGATATAATGATAAGATATTATGTGATGTCATTCCCATGGATGTATGTCATTTATTACTGGGTAGACCGTGGAAATATGACAAAAATGTGGTTCATGACGGGAGAATGAACGCATATACGCTAGATAAAAATGGGAGAATCCATATGTTGCTTCCGATAAAGGATAAGGAGGTAAAGCCGGAAGTAAACAGCAAAATACTTCTCATGAGTGGGAAAGAGCTTCTTACAGAGATGGAGAAGAAGGAAGATCCACAATTCTTTGTTGTCAGAAAATCGAGAATCGTTCTGACTAGCACAAGAGTGGACGACTTACCGGAAGAAATTCAGGAACTGCTGGAAGAGTTTACTGACATCATAGTGGACGAATTACCTCATTCGTTGCCACCGATGAGGAGTGTGAGTCATCACATTGATCTCATACCAGGAAGCAGTTTGCTGAACAAGGCTGCGTACAGATTGACACCACAAGAAAATGAGGAGGTCAAGAAGCAGGTCCAGGAGTTGTTGGACAAAGGATTGGTCAGAGAAAGTCTGAGTCCGTGCACTGTTCAGTCTGTGCTTAGTCCAAAGAAATATGGAGGCTGGAGAATGTGTACAGATTCCAGAGCCATTAACAAGATCACCATCAGGTACATATTTCCACTGCCGAGAATGGATGATCCGATGGATTTCCTGAGCGGGGCAAATTATTTTTCAAATATTGATCTGAAGAGTGGATATCACCAGATTCGCATGAGGGAAGGTGATGAATGGAAGACAACATTCAAGACAAATGAAGGTTTGTACGAATGGTTGGTCATGTCGTTTGGTTTGACAAATGCACCTAGCACATTCATGAGATTGATGAATGAAGTCCTAAAGGAGTTCATCGGGAAATTTGTTGTCGTATATCTAGATGATATACTGATCTTTAGTAAAACAAAGGCTGAACATTTGAAACATTTGGCCATTGTGACGAGAAAGCTACAGCAAGAGACGCTGTTGATTAATATGAATAAGTCCTCATTTATGAAGACAGAGCTCATTTACTTGGGGTTCGTCATTTCAGCGAATGAATTGAAAATGGATCCAAGTAAGGTGGAAGTGATTAAGAATTGGCCATCACCCAGAAATGTTTTTGAGGTGAGGAGTTTCCATGGTTTGGCTAGTTTCTACAGGAAATTCATCCGAAATTTTAGTGGAATCAGCGTAGCGATGATGGACACAGTGAAGAAGTGACATAATACTTTTCACTGGACAGTAGAGGCTGAAAAGAGCTTCAACCTGTTGAAGCGGAAGATCACAGAGCAACCAGTGTTGGTGTTGCCAAATTTCATGAAGACATTTCAGGTGAAGTGTGATGCAAGCGGATATGCCATAGGAGCGGTCCTAAGTCAAGAAGACAGACCAGTTGCCTATTACAGTGAGAAACTTGATGAAGCAAAACTGAAGTACTCCACGTATGATAAGGAATTTTATGCTATCATATAGGCGTTGAAGAAGTGGAGGCATTACTTGATCCCAAAGGAATTTGTATTGTATAGTGATAATCATGCATTGCAGTTTGTAAGTCAACAAGAGAAGTTGAACCAGAAACATGAAAAATGGGTAGATTATATGCAGAATTTTACATTTGTAATTAAACACATTTCAGGGACTGCTAACAAAGTGGTTGATGCTTTGAGCAGGAAATGCTTGTTGCTGCAGGAGTTCTGAGGCAAAACATTGGGTTTTGAAAACCTTATGGACATGTATACAGGTGATGCGGATTTTGGAGAAGCGTATGAAGCAGCTGAGAATCCAGTTCTCAGAGATCAGAGTCCTTGGATAGATTATGTAATCCAGGAGGGATTGTTGTTCAGAGGCAATCAACTGTGTATTCCGAATTGCTCCATGAGGGAGAACCTGCTAAAGGATAATCACAGTGGCGGATTGGTAGGGAATTTTGGCCACGACAAAACATTTGCAAAGCTGAGTGAATCATATTTTTGGCCAGGCATGCGCTAGAAGTCAAAATATTTGTTGACAGATGCAGAATTTGCCAACACTCAAAGGGCAGAAAGCAGAATGCAGGATTGTACTAGCCACTGCCCATACCAGAGAATCCATGCGAGGCCATAAGCATGGATTTCGTATTAGGATTTCCGAGGACGTAGAGAGGCGTTGATTCCATCTTTGTGGTGGTAGACAGGTTTTCAAAGATGGCACATTTTATTCCATGCCAGAAAACCAGTGATGCGACTCACATCGCGAATTTGTTTTTCAAAGAGATCATTCGACTCCATGGATTGCCGAAAAGTATAGTATCGGACAGGGATACTAAATTCATAGGGCATTTTTGGAGGACCTTATGGAAGAAGATAGGAACTAACCTGGCATTTAGTTCACCTTATCATCCACAGACAGATGGACAAACGGAAGTGGTCAACATGAGTCTGGGAGACTTGCTGAGAAGCTTGGTGATAGAGCACCACAACAACTGGGACAATGTGTTGCCACAGGCAGAGTTCGCATATAACGATTCAGTGAATAGGAGCACAGGTAAGAGTCCATTTGAGATTGTATATGGCAAACAACCAAGAGGAGTCTCTGAACTCAGGGATTCATAACAAACTACTATTAGCAGCTCAAGCACCGAAGAGTTCGCTGAAGCAATGAAGGAACTTCACAACAAGGTGAAGCAGTGGTTGATTGATTCAAATCAGGAGTATAAGCATAGAGCAGATCAGCATCGGAGACAACTTCAATTCGAAGTTGGTGATCTAGTTCTGGAACATATGAGGAAGGAAAGGTTCCCAAGGGGAACATACAACAAACTGAAGATGAAGAAAATTGGGCCATGCATTGTCCTGAAGAAACTCAGAGAAAACGCTTATGAGATTGAATTGCCGGATGACATTGGAATATCTCCGACATTCAATGTCTCAGAATTATATCCATATAGGACTGAGGAAGCAGGAGCTGGAAGTAGTGAGTAGCCAGAGGTCCAGTGGCATAAGCAGATGCCGAGTGCAGAGAAGTCGCAGATGGAGTACCTACTGGACAAGCGAATAAGTAAAAAGACCAGAAGAAAAGAATATTTCCAATATCTAGTCAAGTGGAAGAATCACCCAGTGGAGGACGCCAGCTGGGAAATAGAAGCAGTCATTCAAAAGCATGGACAGACCGTGCAGGAGCTCATGGACAGGAGCCCATGAAAATTTTCAAGCCAAGGAGTATGATGCAGGAGCATCACCCACGACAAGCGAGCCAACATGGAAGGCAATGAACAACTGGACAAGCTAGCAGAAAGTTTTTGAATTTTCATCCAAGAGGATGCGCCAATGTATAAATGATGCATTTATGAAAGCACCTTTTGTATGTTGTATCAGACCTCGAGCCATACGCTCTCGTCTGAAATAGATAGGAAGGCATTTAATAGAGTTAATGCAGGTAGATAGGATTTTATTTCCATATTAGACAGTTTCAAATTCCGAGAGGGAAAATTGATATAGACACCCTCCTTTGTATCTATGTAACATAAGAAGCATTCATAAGAGAAGAGAAAGCAAAGAATTGTATGAAGAACACCTATGTACATATTTGAGTTAATAGGAGAGAGTCTTTGATTCAAATTTATGTCTGGTGTTGTTTCTCTGTGTATGTGGTTAATGTGCTCTTGAATGTTTGTTTTCTGGTTATGGATTTGCTTTGAATATGCTGTGCATGTGATTTCAGGGTTTGAAACTGAAGTCTAAGAAGGAAGAGAATGAGTTTCAATTATTTCTCTATCTGAGCCAGGAGATTCCTACAAAGAGTGCAGTCGAATTCATCCGCAAGGAGTGCGTTGATGAGGGCTCGATAGTTTAACTTTTGTTCTTGTTTGCCCGGAAATTGATTTGGGTTCTTAAAGCCGTGCAAGGGAGGCGCAGGCTGGAGGAGAAGTCTCAATTGTGTATCTGAGTAAAAGGAGCTAAGGACTGTTGTAGGAAGTGTGCAGAGTCTGAGAGGTTCAACACTTGGTGAATTGTTGAACGCTGAGCGCAAAGAGTGCGTATAAATTCCTCTGAAGGATTCAGAGTGAATAAGCTCAGGAGGTATAGAACCTTTGTGATATCGTTGAAAGGGAGCGTAGAAGGTTCGTGTCGAGAAGGGTTTCGAGCAGGAGCTACAAGCGCAGGCGTGGAGAACAAGTCTCGGCGGAAGCACTTGATCATTTTTAAGAGATCCTCAAGGAGGAGGAGTCGACGGTCAGGATTCAAAGGGGAGATTAGCGAAGTCCCGACAGTCGTCATATCTGGGGAAGTTTCACGGGGTTTAAGCTTTAGCGCACGGGGAAGGAGTCAGAGTTCATCGGGACTCGACTCATCGAAGAATCGGAGTCCCCAGGACCATAGGATTCGCGCAGGGAGGAATCGCGATCCGCGATTTCCCGAAGAGGAGCATAGCCATAGATCCCGGACTGGGTGCGTGTCAGCAATCCGTAGAGCACCCGCGTGTGCATCGGGGTTCAGCACTTTGAAGATTTTGGCATCGAGAGAATCGCAGAGAAATTGTGAAACTCCGAACTATGACGGGTCCCACAGTGATAGCATTTGGTGTGGACAGGTGTCGCCCATATCTGAGATCGGGACTTGGAAGGGTCTGTGATCTCGCGCAACAGGAATCACGAATTCCCGAAACACAAAATTCCGATCATCCATTGGAGCAGGGACCGCAGGTGTCAGAGATGAGGACAGGTGGCATCGGAAGTCGGGGATCGGAGATCCCAAAGGCGCGAGTTCTTCGCATTGCAAATCCACGAACTCCGAAGTTCCGATAGGGAAAAGGGGCTTTGTCCTGTGGACGATAGGCCGTGTGGAAAAGGAGTTAGCGGAAGGAGCAAAGAAGCAATGGGTGAGAGACCATCAAGATTCAAGGATTTGTGAGACCCGATTCCGTGGACTCAGGACTCGCGATATCGCGAGGTCCGATTTCCCGATTTGAAGAAGGGAGATCACAAGGAAAGTCTGTGGGTATTGAGAACTTCTGATAGGAAGTTGAAGAGTAATTTTAACTCTTTGGGCCTAAGGAGGAGAAGTTCCTGGTGAACGCGGACATGTGCCGGGCGGGTGACGTCGGCCTCAGAGTGGTATCAGAGCCCACAGGTCCCAGGTTCTCTTTGTTTTCTGCGACCGAGAGAAAAGAGGGAATTTCATGATGCCACCCAGAAGAGAAAGACAGTGACCTGAACCAGAGGATAGGGAGGTGAGAAGAAGAGGTAGGCCGTCAGGGAATCCATAGATGGAAAGGAAGATACACAATCTCAGAGAAAGATTGGAATATATGGAAGCAGCACAGAGACGCACAGCAGATGCAGGAGATCTAAGTGACTCCGAAGGCGAAGCTGAAGCTGAACAACAAGGAGAAGTTGCAGCCGAAGATGCATCCAATGAGCAGTTAATCAAGGCTATTGCTCGGATGAGTTCAAAGACCAAAATGGACATCCCAACCTATGAAGGAAGCCTGGATGTAGAAGCGTTGTTGGATTGGATTAGAGCTCTTGACACCTACTTCGATTACGAGGATATCGAAGAGGTCAAAAAGGTAAGGCATGCTGTCACAAAATTGAAAGGACATGCAGCATTATGGTGGGACGAGCTTCAGGCAGATAGAAGTTCCAAAGGGAAGCAAAAGATCAAAAGTTGGGATTGAATGATTGCGAAGATGAAGGCAAAGTTCATCCCAAGGGACTATCAAATCACACTATTCAGGAGGATGCAGAACCTAAGACAAAAGTTGATGACGGTGAAGGAGTACACCGAAGAATTTTACAAGCTCAATATCAAAGCAAGACATCGGGAGAGCAATGATGAAAAAGTAGCCAGGTATATGAATGGCTTAAGATACGATATTCAAGATGAATTAAGTATGGAAACCATCCGAACAGTTGAGGATTCTTACCAAATGGATCTGAAAGTCGAGGAGAACCTGAGTTGTAAGCAAGGTCAGTGAGGGCGAGGCAGGAGTCAGCCCAGAGGCAAGACAGTTTCCCAGGAGAAATATCAGAAACCCAAGGAGGAATGGAAGAAACCTCAGGGTAAGGTCGAGAGAGGTGGGACCTCACAGAGAGGACCACATATAGAACATAGGGGGTAGCATACAGAGAAAGGTGGCGGTTATGCGGACGCAAACACTTTTCCTCGTACTCGAGGTAGGGGAAGGGGCTGAGATGGAATTATCACATGTTTCACATGTGGAAAAAATGGACACAAGTCCTTCGAGTGTCCAGAGAAAAAGAAAGACATCGGAGAATCTCACATCACTGAAGCTCAGAAGCGTGATGCTAAGACGGAAGATGCAGAAGGTGGAAGATCGCTTGGGATGCATAAAGTTATTTTGACACCCGAGAAGGAGGTGGAAACCTCGATCCAAAGGACCAGACTGTTCAAAACAGCTTGCAAGACCAAGGATAGGGTGTGCAAGGTCATTGTGGATAGCGGAAGCACCGATAATCTCGTTTCAACCGAGATGGTAGAAAAGTTGGAGCTGGAGACGACTGATCATCCCAGTCCATACAAGGTTTTGTGGCTACAGAAAGGACACTAGGTGAGTGTTACGAAACAATGCTTGGTTGATTTCAAAATAGGAGGATATAATGATAAGATATTATGTGATGTCATTCCCATGGATGTATGTCATTTATTACTAGGTAGACTGTGGAAATATGACAGAAATGTGGTTCATGACGGGAGAATGAACACATATACCCTAGAGAAAAATGGGAGAATCCATATGTTGCTTCCGATAAAGGATAATGAGGTAAAGCTGGAAGTAAACAACAAAATACTTCTAATGAGTGGGAAAGAGCTTCTTACAGAGATGGAGAAGAAGGAAGATCCACAATTCTTTGTTGTCAGAAAACCGAGAGTCGTTCTGACTATCAAAAGAGTGGACGACTTACCGGAAGAAATTCAGGAACTGCTGGAAGAGTTTGCTGACATCATAGTGGACGAATTACCTCGTTCGTTGCCACCGATGAGGAGTGTGAGTCATCACATTGATCTCATACCAGGAAGCAGTTTGCCGAACAAGGCTGCGTACAGATTGATGCCACAAGAAAATGAGGAGGTCAAGAAGCAGGTCTAGGAGTTGTTGGACAAAGGATTGGTCAGAGAAAGTCTGAGTCTATGCGCTGTTCCGACCGTGCTTAGTCCGAAGAAAGATGGAGGCTGGAGAATGTGTACAGATTCATGAGACATTAACAAGATCACCATCAGGTACAGATTTCCACTGCCGAGAATGGATGATCTGATGGATTTCCTGAGCCGGGAAAATTATTTTTCAAAGATTGATATGAAGAGCAGATATCACCAGATTCGCATGAGGGAAGGTGATGAATGGAAGACATCATTCAAGACAAATGAAGGTTTGTACGAATGGCTGGTCATGCCATTTGGTTTGACAAATGAACCTAGCACATTCATGAGATTGATGAATGAAGTCCTAAAGGAATTCATCGGGAAATTTTTTGTCGTATATCTAGATGATATACTGATCTTTAGTAAAACAAAGGCTGAACATTTGAAACATTTGGCCATTGTGATGAGAAAGCTACAGTAAGAGAAGTTGTTGATTAATATGAAGAAGTCCTCATTTATGAAGACAAAGCTCATTTACTTGGGGTTCGTCATTTCAGCGAATGAATTGAAAACGAATCCAAGTAAGGTGGAAGTGATTAAGAATTGGCCATCACCCATAAATGTTTTTGAGGTGAGGAGTTTCCATGGTTTGGCTAGTTTCTACAGGAAATTCATCCGAAATTTTAGTGGAATTAGCGCAGCGATGATGGACACAGTGAAGAAGCGGCATAAGACTTTTCACTGGACAACAGAGGCTGAAAAGAGCTTCAACCTGTTGAAGCGGAAGATCATAGAGAAACCAGTGTTGGTGTTGCAAAATTTCATGAAGACATTTCAGGTGAAGTGTGATGCAAGCAGATATGCCATAGGAGCGGTCCTAAGTCAGGAAGACAGACCAGTTGCCTATTACAGCGAGAAGCTTGATGAAGCAAAACTGAAGTACTCCACGTATGATAAGTAATTTTATGCTATCATACAGGCGTTGAAGAAGTGGAGGCATTACTTGATCCCAAAGGAATTTGTATTGTATAGTGATAATCATGCATTGCAGTTTGTAAGTCAACAAGAGAAATTGAACCAAAAACATGCAAAATGGGTAGAGTATATGCAGAATTTTACATTTGTAATTAAACACATTTTAGGGACTGCTAACAAAGTGGCTGATGCTTTGAGCAGGAAATGCTTGTTGCTGCAGGAGTTCCGGGTCAAAACATTGGGTTTTGAAAACCTTATGGACATGTATACAGGTGATGCAGATTTCAGAGAAGCGTATGATGCAACTGAGATTCCAGTTCTCATAGATCGGAGTCCTTGGATAGATTATGTAATCCAGGAGGGATTGTTGTTCAGAGGCAATCAACTGTGTATTCTGAATTGCTCTATGAGGGAGAACCTGCTAAAGGAGAAGCATAGTGGCGGATTGGCAGGGCATTTTGGTCACGAAAAAACATTTGCAAAGCTGAGTGAATCATATTTTTGGCCAGGCATGCGCTCAGAGGTCAAAATATTTGTTGAAAGATGTAGAATTTGCCAACACTCAAAGGGAAGAAAGCAGAATGCAGGATTCTACCAACCACTGCTCATACCAGAGAAGCCATGGGAGGCCATAAGCATGGATTTCGTATTAGGATTGCCGAGGATGCAGAGAGGTGTTGATTCCATCTTTGTGGTGGTAGACAGGTTTTCAAAGATGGCACACTTTATTCCATGCCAGAAAACTAGCGATGCGACTCACATCGTGAATTTGTTTTTCAAAGAGATCATTCGACTCCATGGATTGCCGAAAAGTATAGTATCGAACAGGGATACTAAATTCATAGGGCATTTTTGGAGGACCTTATGGAAGAAGCTAGGAACTAACCTGACATTTAGTTCGGCTTATCATACACAGAAAGATGGACAAACGGAAGTGGTCAACAGGAGTCTGGGAGACTTGCTGAGAAGCTTGGTGACAGAGCACCACAGCAGCTGGGACAATGTGTTGCCACAGGCAGAGTTCACATATAACGATTCAGTGAACAGGAGCACAGGTAAGAGTCCATTTGAGATTGTATATGGCAGATAGCCAAGAGGATTCTCTGAACTCAAGGATTCATAACAGACTACTATTAGCAGCGCAAGCGCTGAAGAGTTCGATGAAGCAATGAAGGAACTTCACAACAAGGTGAAGCAACGGCTGATTGATTCCAATCAGGAGTATAAGCACAGAGCAGATCAACATTGGAGACAAATTCAATTTGAAGTTGGTGATCTAGTTCTGGCACATCTGAGGAAGGAAAGGTTCCCAAGGGGAACGTACAACAAACTGAAGATGAAGAAAATTGGGCCATGCAGAGTCCTGAAGAAACTCGGAGAAAATGCTTATGAGATTGAATTGCCGGATGACATTGGAATATCTCTGACATTCAATGTCTCAGAATTATATCCCTATAGGACTGAGGAAGCAAGAGATGGAAGTAATGAGCAGCCAGAGGTCCAGTGGAAGAAGAAGATGCCGAGTGCAGAGAAGCCACAGATGGAGTACCTACTGGACAAGCGAATAAGTAAAAAGACCAGAAGTAAAGAATATTTCGAATATCTGGTCAAGTGGAAGAATCACCCAGTGGAGGATGCCAGCTGGGAAATAGAAGCAGTCATTCAAAAGCATGGATAGACCATGCAGGAGCTCATGGACAGGAGCCCATGAAAATTTTCAAGCCGAGGAGTATGATGCAGGAGCATCGCCCACGAAAAGCGAGCTAGCATGGAAGGCAATGAACAGCTGGACAAGCCAGCAGAAAGTTTTTGAATTTTCATCCAAGAGGATGAGCCAATGTATAAATGATGCATTTATGAAAGAACCTTTTGCATTTTTTATCAGACCTCGAGCCATACGCTCTCGTCTGAAATAGATAGGAAGGCATTTAATAGAGTTAATGCAGGTAGATAGGATTTTATTTCTAGATTAGACAGTTTCAGATTCTGAGAGGGAAAATGGATATAGACACCCTCCTTTGTATCATTGTAACATAAGAAGCATTCAGAAGAGAAGAGCAAGCAGAGAATTGTATGAAGAACACCTATGTACAGATTTGAGTTAATAGAAGAGAGTCTTTGATTCAAATTTATGTCAGGTGTTGTTTCTCTGTGTATGTGGTTAATGTGCTCTTGAATGTTTGTTTTTTGGTTATGCATTTGCTTTGAATATGCTGTGCATCTGATTTCAGGGTTTGAAACTGACGTCTGAGAAGGAAGAGAATGAGTTTCAACTGTTTCTCTATCTAATCCAGGATATTCCTGCAAAGAGTGCAGTCAAATTCATCCGCTAGGAGTGCATTGATGAGGGCTCGATAGTTTAACTTTTGTTCTTGTTCGCCCAGAAATTGAATTGGGTTATTAAAGCCGTGCAAGGGAGGTGCAGGTTGGAGGAGAAGTCTCAATTGTGTATCTGAGTAAAAGGAGCTAAGGACTGTTGTAGGAAGTGTGCAGAGTCTAAGAGGTTCAACACTTGGTGAATTGTTAAACGCTGAGCGTAAAGAGTGCGTATAAATTCCTCTGAAGGATTCAGAGTGAATAAGCTCAGGAGGTATAGAACCTTTGTGATATCGTTGAAAGGGAGTGTAGAAGTTTCGTGTCAAGAAGGGTTTCGAGCAGGAACTACAAGCGCAGGCATGGAGAACAAGTCTCGACGGAAGAACTTGATCATTTTTAAGAGATCCTCAAGGAGGAGGAGTCGACGGTCAGGATTCGCAGGGGAGATTAGTGAAGTCCCGGCAGTCATCAGATCTGGGGAAGTTGCGCGGGGTTTAAGATTTAGCGTGCAGGGAAGGAGTCAGAGTTCATCGGGACTTGACTGATCAGAGAATCGGAGTCCCCGGGAACATAGGATTCGCGCAGGGAGAAATCGCGATCCGCGATTTCCCGAAGAGGAGCATAGTCGTAGATCCCGGACTGGGTGCGTGTCAGCAATCCGGAGAGCGCCCGCATGTGCATCGGGGTTTGGCACTTCGAAGATTCTGGCATCGAGAGAATCACGGAGAAATTGCGAAACTCCGAACTACGACGGGTCCCACAGTGATAGCATTTGGCGTTGACAGGTGTCGCCCATATCGGAGATCGGGACTTGGAAGGGTCTATGATCTCGCACAACAGGAATTGTGAATTCCCAAAACGCAAAATTCTGATCATCCATTGGAGCAGGGACCATAGGTGTCAGAGCTGAGGACATATGGCATCGGAAGTCGGGGATCGGAGATCCCAAAGGTGCGAGTTCTTCGCATTGCAAATCCACGAACTCCGAAGTTCCGATAGGGAAAAGGGGCTTGGTCCCGTGGCCGACAGGCCGTGTGGAAAAGGAGTTAGTGGAAGGAGCAAATAATTCGTGGGTGAGAGAGCATCGGGATTCGGGGATTTGTGAGACCCGATTCCGTGGACTCAGGACTCGCGATATCGCGAGGTCTGATTTCCCGATTTGAAGAAGGGAAATCACAAGGAAAGTTTGTGGGTATTGAGAACTTCCGATAGGAAGTTGAAGAGTAATTTTAACTCTTCTAGCCTAAGGAGGAGAAGGTCCTGGTGAACGCGGACGTGTGCCGGGCGGGTGACGTCGGCGTCAAAATGAATCACCAGAAAACAAACATTCATGAGCACATAAACAACATACACAAAGAAACAACACCAGCCATGAATTTGAATCAGAATTCCATTCTATTAATTCAACATCTGTACATGGGTGTTCTCCACAATTTCTCTGCTTGCTCTTTTTCTTTTGAATGCTTGATTCTGAATAATGTTACAATGTACAAGTGAGGGTGTCTATATCTGTTTTCCCTCTCGAAATCTGAAACTGTCTAATCTAGAAATAAATCCTATCTACCTGCATTAAATCTATTAAATGCCTCTTATCTAATTCAAACAAGTGCATATGGCTCGAGGTCTGATACAACATACAAAAGGTGCTTTCATAAATGCATCATTTATACATTGGCGCATCCTCTTGGATGAAAATTCAAAAACTTTCTGCTGGCTTGTCCAGCTGTTCATTGCCTTCCATGCTGGCTCGCTTGTCATGGGCGATGCTCCTGCATCATATTGGGACAATTGCTTTTGAGTTTCGAAAAAATATTAACGGTCCATAAAAAATTTTTTTTTTAGAAAATCAACTTGAGCATATAGGTTAGGATACCACTCCAACTTTTGCATCTCATTGCCTTTTTCTTATGCTATAGGAGCGATCCCATCTGGTTGTGACACAGAACCGTCATATCTGCTTTAGAAGTGTCATAACTTGGTGGTAGAGCTTACCAGAACATGGATGCCCTAGGTAGGTCCTGGTTGCATTATGGTGTCCATGCCATTTCGAAAAACACTGTAGGCTCGAGAGTCCATATAGTATTTCTTGAATATGAGTTTGAACCTCATTTGCA
>ML783756.1:447724-459034 GCA_009831015.1 Picea engelmannii
AAATGAGACAGAAAAATTAATTGAAAAATAAGACAAATATGAAGAAGAATTGATCAGTGCTTTAGAGGAACTAAGAAAAGAAAGAGAAGAAAACAAGTCACTCAAGAAAGAATTGATGAAACAAGAGGAAAGTGCTCACATTTTTGAAGAATCCCAATATGTCATCAAGAACTTAAGAACTCAGCTAGAAGAAGCCATAAAGATCGAAGAAAATCTAAAGATCAAAAGTAGTATTTGCAATCCAACATAGCAACATAGAAGGAAGAAGCAGAAATGAGAGAAAATATATTGACAGATCATATTAAGGAAAGAACTAATGATCTAAACCAGCTTTAGTAAGAGCTTGGTCAAGAAGAGAAAGGAATTAAAGAATAAATAATAACATTAAAAGTCCAGATTGAATAAGAGAAAAGAATAGAAGAAGTCATGAAGTCTCAGATAATGAAGAAAGAAGAAGAGGTTGGGAAGCTTGAAGAAGAAATTGTCACATTGAGAAGTAAAATCGCCAAGCTCAACAAGAAGGCTGAAGAGACAGAAACATCCACATTAGTTATAGAGAATGAAGAGAAGCACTCTAGGTTGCTAGAAAAGAAAAATGAAGAAAATATAAAGAGTTATGCATAAATACTCAAAGGAAGGAATCATGGTCAACCATAATCTAAGAAAACTATTAAAGATACATCTTCAAGAAGACCATCCATGTTCAAGCCACAAAGAAGCTTCAATCATGATCATGATTAGTCAAGGTATAAATTTATAAGGACTACACGACAAAGAAGATTATTCACTCCCAGGTATGCAAATTTATTTATGGTCGTTGTTTTTCTTGTACTAATTTTGGACATAAGGTTGCAGATTGCAGGGATTATAAAAATGTTCAAGCAAGAAATGCCTATGTGGCCCCATGTAACATTGAATGTTTCAAATATCATAACTATGGACACATATCTAGTGATTATAGAAGCATGATCGATACTTCCATGAAAGAGAACATTGATATCATATATAAGAAAGTATGGATAAGAAAACACGAAGAACATGTGAACAAAGACCAAGTCCCAGAGATCACAAGATTGGAAATAAAATGAGATGAAGAAAATTATACAGAGAAAAATAAAGATGTCAGATACATAAAGGTTTGGAAAATAATTGAAAGAAAAGAAGGACAGATAAATAAGGAACAGGTTCAAGTGATTGTACCTTCATGCATTGTAGTGAAAGATGAATCCACAGATAGAAAGAAAACAGTAAGAGATCGAAAAGATGATGAATCTATCAATGAAGATGATGATGAATACACATCAGAGTAGGAATTGTTATGATCCATCCAGCTTAGAGACTCCCAAGTAACATAAATATTAGATAGGGGGAGTCTATACAATAGTTGTGACATACCAAAGAACCATCCTTTGAGTAGCTTGTAGAGTTTGAGTAGACTGATCTAGAGCAGTTAGTTAGCAGAAGTACATTTTGATAGTTGTAGTAGTGAAGACTTCATGATAGTATAGTAATAAATGGGTTAGCATTATGGACAATTGTGCAATAGATTCTTGGACAGTATGGATAGAGATGTATTTGTAAGAACACTTAATAGTTTTGGACAGATATATGACAGTGGATGAGAGCATGGATTCACAGATTGGTTCAGATAGTGGTTCAGAGAAAAAAGAACATTATGGATGTTAAATACACAGGAAATGGCTGGAACAATGCTAATGGATTCCAAATTGACAGATATTTTTTGGACACATGCAGTGCATACACAATTTCACATTCAAAACAGAGTAATTTTAGAAAAACCAATGACAAAACTCCCTATGAGCTATGGAAAGAAAGACCAGCAAATGTGAATCACTTAAGAGTATTTGGAAGCAAATGCTACATCAAAAGAGAAGATGGTAGAATGGGAAAGTTTGACTCTCGTGTGGAAAAAGGAGTACTTGTTGGTTACTCAAGTACAAGGAAATCATACAAGTGTTACAATCTAATATTGAACAAAGTTGTGGAAAGCATCAATGTCACAATTGATGAAACAAGTGGACGAGAATTAAAGGAAGAAGAAAATGAATCAGTGGAACAACTTTACGAAGAAGAAGAAAAAGATGAAGAAGAAGTATAAGAGGAAGATGAAGAAGATCAGACAAAAGTAGAAGAGAAAGTTCAGCAAGTGCCTCCAAAGACACCTAGTAAACGAGTACAAAACAATCATCCTTCAGATCAAATTATCGGAAATAAGAATGCATGAGTTGAGACTAGAAGAAGAATCTGTTCACCATAATAAACGACCCTAGCACTATTATCTACGATTGAACCAAACAGTTTTGAAGAAGTCGGCAAGGATGAATTTTGGAATAAGGCCATGGATGAAGAATTAGATCAAATAGAGAAAAATGACACTTGGGAATTAGTTCCAAGACCAAAGAATAAGAATGTGATTGGCACAAAGTGGGGTTTCAGAAATAAATTGAATGAATATGGACATGTTACAAGAAACAAAGCTAGATTGGTATGTAAAGGATACGCATAGGTTGAAGGAATTGACTTTGAAGAGACATTTACCCCAGTTACCAGAATGGAAGAAATCGTATTGCTCTTAGCTTATGCATGCTCCAAGATTATTAACGTATTAGATGGACATAAAATCATCTTTTCTGAAAGGGGAACTTGAAGAAGAAGTATGTACATTGAACAAAAGGATTTCAATTGTCAGTGAACGCAGATTATGTGTGTAAATTGAAGAAGTCCTTCTATGGTCTAAAACAGGATCCTAGAGCATGGTATTCTAGACTGGATAAATATCTATAGAAGGAAGGGTTCAGAAAAGGAAGTGAAAACAAAAACCTCTACATCAAGGTAACTCAAAATAGTATTTTATTAATTGAAGTTTATGTTGATAATATTATTTTTGGAAGTACTGATGATAGGTTAAGCCATAAATTTGAAAAGGATATGCATAATGAATTTGAAATTTCATTACTCGAAATAATATCCTTCTTTCTGGGTCTTCAGATATGTCAAAGCAACCAAGGAATTTTTATTTCTCAAACTAAGTATATCAGAGAAATTCTAAAGAAGTGAGGAATGGAAAATTGCAAACCAGTTACTACTCCTATGCAAACCAGTTGCAAGTTGAGAAAAGATGATGATTAAAAGTCTACAGACTAGAGACAATACAAGTCAATGATTGGTAGCCTACTATATGTGACAACATCCAGACCAGATGTAATGCATGCAATTGGACAGGTGGTATGATTTCAAGCAGCACCAAAGAAATCACATGTCTTAGCAGTGAAGAGGATTTTCATATATCTCAAAAGAACATAAGAGTTTGTATTATGGTATTTAAAAGGAAAGGATCTATCACTTATTGCCTACATAGATGTAGATTGGACAGGTTTCATTGATGATCGACGAAGCACCAGTGGAGAAAAATTCTACTTGGGTGTCTGTTTAGTATCTTGGCTAAGAAAGAAACAATCATTAGTATCTTTATCTACAGCCAAAGAAGAGTATATTGCAGCAGCAGGATGGTGTACATAGGTTCTATGGATGAAACAAAATTTGACAGATATATAGGTTGAGTATGATGATCCCATTCCAATCTATTGTGATAATACAAGCGCCATCAGTATCTCAAAGAACTCGGTGATGCACTACAAGACAAAGCACATTCCAATCAAGTATCACTTTCTATGGGAACAGGGTGTAGAGAAGAACATCAGAGTTGAATATGTGGGCATAAAATAACAATTTGCAGACATCTTTACAAAACCTCTTCCACAGGAAGCCTTTGAGTATCTTCGCTAGAGACTCGGTGTAATTTATACTCTAAAATGAATTCTTTTGAATGATTATCTTATATGTATTAGATTTACACGAGGAAGCACCATAAAGAGGACACTTCAGGTTGGGAGATCAGTTTTAGGAAGATTTTAGTCAGGGGGGAAGCCCCATATGCAAAGATACATTTTCCATTGATGACAAAGGGGGAGACATTTATCAGATGCAAATATATAAATGATTGGAGAAAAATCACAGAGGCATGGTTCCAAGGGGAGCGATAGTCACAGGGGGAACGTGAGTGATATGAATTCAGTATTGCATTAGAGTGTTTCCATAAATGCCAAAGGGGGATAAATTAGGTTGGTTTTCATTGATGTTAACCCTTGAAGAAAGTCTGGTAGTGAATTCTGGTAGAAAAAAGGTTTCGGTAATGGACCTAATTTGGTTTGATGTATAATGGTATGATTTTTAATATATTTGAAGGTAAGACTATTATATATGGATATTACATGTCATGTCATTTCTAGTGGTATCTAGAACATCACATAACTCCTCAGGGTTAGAGATATATGGCCATGTGAAGTTGGAGAACCCTCATGAGTCATCTAGAAGCCCCAAAAGGTCAAAGTAGTCAAAGTGGTTGTAAAGAAGAAATTATTTAAATAATAAAGTGAAGTGATGAGTGTACTATAAGTCAAAGTGGATACAAAAGAAATTATTTAAATAATAAAGTTAATGGAGAAATTACTAAGTGGTTAGAAGTGGGTTAGCCCTAAAATAAGGAAAGTGGTTTAACGGTAACCCCTTGACGAAGCTACATAAAAGTATAAATAAGAAGAAAGGGTATCTAATTTAATCACACTTGAGAATATTGAATATTTACAAGTGACTGAGATAACCAAAGGATATCTAAGGTGAATTTCAGAACAAAGATGAAGTAAAGAAGGCTGAAATTCAAGGGGGGATAAATACTTTTGATGATGCTTTCTAAGGTATGTCATTTATAGGTCATCTCACCATTTTCAAAATAATATTTTTCCTAGAATGACTCAGACTTAGAAATATTGATTCAATTGAGGAAACATATCCAAGTAGCTATGATAAAAAATTCAGCTTGTGGGTCATTGTATTTTTGGAGTTACACTCCGTGGAAAATAGGGTTTGTGGCTAGTCCTGAAACTAGTCTAAAACAATTTTTTTAGGTAAAAATGTCATAACTTCTTCATAACAGATCTAAATTAAGTAAGACAAAATGTATTGGTTAGAGTACAATATGTAGTATGTTTTGTACCATTTTCAAATCTATACAAAAAATATTCTATGCAGGGCATTGTCTACAAGTTCGATCTCTATAATAAGTCAGAATTCAACAAGGTATGCCATTTTTTCTATAACTCCTTTTCTGAGAGGTTCCAAGTAGTGAAATCTGGAGAAATTTCATAAAGACATTGAAGAATATTATGTACCATTTTCCAATATTTATTCATTACAAGTACATAGTTATGATTATTGCAAGTTAGGGTTGTTGACTAATCCAAAACTAGTCATGTGAGACTAAAGTAAAATTTGATGAAAATGCTAGTCTCTTATTAAGGAAGGTTTGCAACTATGTGATCATATACACCAAGTCTGTTACAGATTTACAAATCATATTTTTATGATGAAATTGATGAGGGATTTTGGTTGAGGTACATGTTGGGTACATGGTTGAGACAGGTAGTTGATGAGTTGGCACATACATGAGGTGTATAGTTGATGATGTTGGTACATATTGATGAGTCATAGTTGACGAGTAGTTGATGCATGATTGGTACATACTTGGTACATGGTTGGAAGAGCTTGTTAGTAGTATTGTTAACACATGGTTTATGGATGATGTAGCATACTTGTCTTGGTATATTATTAGAAGCAAATATTGATCTTGGTGATGATTATGAGTTGTTGTGTTATGCTTGGTTGATGCACATCTTGGTGATATTGTGCATATGGTTGAGATTTGTCTTGGTGATTGATCTTGGTGAGTAGATCTTATTTGGTTGATAAGATTTATGAGATAGGTTGTTGTGATAGGTTGTTTGGACATGTTATCGTAACAGGTTATTTGTACAGGTTTGGTGCATGGTTGATGCACTTGTTTATGGTACAGGTTGTCCGGTACAAGTTGTTACAGTTTTTTTGGTGTAGGTTTATTGGTATAGGTTTACAACAGTATATCTCACAGTGATAGTGTGATAGTGGTTCCATCATTCTACTTATATTTCAGGGCGGTTGGACGAGGCCTGAGAAACAATGGTTTCTACATTAATATAACACTTGCATTTTAGGGTTAAAAAGGATTAAATTGCTCTATTATTGATTCACCCCCCCCCCCTCTCAATAATCCAATAGTACGGAATTTAAAGAAGATTATAGAAGGTCCAAAACACTATCAAAATTCAGGGTTGAGGAATTCAAAAACATACCCCTATAAGGCTATCAATCTATGTTAAATACCAAGCCACTAGGATGAGAAGGGGTTCCATTCTATGTTATTGTATTTTGCTCCATAGAAGAGAAGAACAAATCAAAGTGGTAAATTAGAGAGAATAAAACAAGGGGTTAGTTTTTTGTAGTAGAATAATAGGCCACAACTCTTAGGTAACACCATAGAGAGTGCCTTCTCCTTTGTACTTAAATTATTTTTACACCAGAGAAAAGGGAGTAGAACAACCTCACCTTCTAGCTGGGTTTTCTCTCGTAAGGGTTTCCTAGAGAAAATATTTTTGTTATCTTGTGGATGGTGTGTGATTGTAGTTTATTATTCTCTATTTTACACATTTTATCTATTTCATTCATAAACATAAAATCAATAACTAAATATTTTGGAATATAAAGGAATTTAACCTTCACAGTGTTGGATAAATTACTATTTTCGACACACTAGTTCAGTGGGAGTTAACTGACTAGTTCTATTTTAGACTTTCTATTTAGACCATCATTATTATGAATGCATGCATTCCTAAGGAAAGCTAATTGCTTGATTTATTTTCATAATTATGGAATGTTCTTTCCTATATATGACTTTATTCCACTCATTCATTGTATCACAATGATCATCATTCATTAGCTCATTGGAGTAGTGTGACTATATTTTCTCATTCTTTCATATTGAATCTCTCATACATTCTTGATAAGATTCATTTGTAATTGCTTTAGCTAGGTCTCCTGTGCAGGTTTCGATGAAAAAATGACATGGTATCAGAGCTATGCTACTTGGAGCAATCCAGACAAACCATAGAATAAGGAAAATCAGAGGGCAACAGATGGTTAGGTGAGAAGGTACAAGGAAATATTAGTTGCAAAAGTGTTTCAAAATATTCATAGGATAGATTATGATGAGACCTTTTCTCCTATAGCAAAGATGGACTACATTCGCTTGGTTCTAGCCATTGCAATAACCAAAGGATTGGGAGTTCACCAAATGGATGTGAAGAATGCTTTTCTTCACGAAGATATTTCAGAGGAGATCTACATGAAGCAACCACATGGGTTCATTCATAACTTATCTTTAGTATGCATACTGAAGAATACACTCTATTTCCTCAAGCAAGCACCTAGAGCATGGTATGAAAATATGGATTATTATCTTCTTTCACATGATTTTGTTAGATGTAAATCTGATTGCAATGTTTACATGATGAGGACTAGTGACTCTTTGATGATTTTAGTACTTTATGTTGATGATATTTTGATCATTGGTATCTCAGCTTCAACCATTGTTGTGGTCAAAGATATTTTGTATGAAAGGTTCTCTATGATGAACATGGGTCCACTTGATTTCTTTCTTGGTATTGAGATTAGTCGGGATGCTTCAGGCATCGAAATTTCTCATGCTAAGTATGTCAGGGATCTTTTGGATAGATTCCACATGACAGACTGTAAGTCTTCACCTAAACCCTTCTTATCTGGGATCATACTTGAGGATGGCGGGGATACACCATTAGTGGAAATTTTTTTTTATCAAAAGTTGGTGGGGAGTCTTTTGTATCTCACCCACACCCATTCAAATATATCATATGAAGTAGGAGCAGTTTCCATATACATGCAGGATCCCCATGATCTGCACTAGAAGGTTTCCAAGCGCATCCTCAGATATGTTCATGGCATCATGAGTTATGGGATTCACTATGCAATCGGTTGTACATTGGATCTCATAGGCTTCACATATTCATATTGTGCTAGCAATGGAACAGATCGCAAGTCCACTTCTAGGTACACTCTATGTTTGGGGTCAGGCCCTATTTGTTGGTCAAGTAAGAAGCAATCAACCATTGCTTTATCTTCCGTAGAGGAAGAGTATAGAGGAGTAGTCAATTGTGTCATTCAAGAACTTTGGCTTCAACACTTCCTTACCAAGCTTGGTATCCAGTTTCACTGTCTGATTGTCATATGGTGTGACAATCAGAGTACACTGAGATTTTGTAGAGATCCAGTACATCAACAACAAAGAAAAAACATTGAGGTCGACATGTATTTCATCATAGATATAGTACATGATAGGACCATTGATCTATAGTTTTGTCCTTCCTATGAAAACACTATCGATATCTTCACCAACACCTTCACTGGATTGAAGTTTCAGAATTTATAGGATCATCTTGCAGTGAAGAACACATTTTCCTAACAACTGTATTTTCTTCTTTTGATGCACTATATTTTTAGGGGTGGTTTTGTTCCCACGTGGTTTTCCCTCTTTCCTCATTTTTATTCAGTGTTCATTAATTGCATTGTACATGAATACCTAATATGGCTTAGTTGTTGGGATTCATTTTTACTCCATACTAATGTTCAGGGGGGTGTTGGAGAAATTACTATTTTTGGCACACTAGTTTAGTGGGAGTTAACTAACTAGTTCTATTTTAGACTTTCTATTTAGACCATCACTATTATGCATGCATGCATTCCTAAGGAAAGCTAACTGCTTGATTTCTTAAATTCTTAATTATGTAATGTTCTTTCCTATATAGGAGTGTATTCCACTCATTCATTGTATCACAATGATCATCATTGATTATCTCATTGGAGTAGTATGAATATATTTTATCAGTCTTCCATATTGAATCTATAGTCCTTTCTTGATAAGATTTGTTTGTACTTGCTTTAGCTAGGTCTCGTGTGCAGGTTTCGATGAAACATTGACACATAGTGCAGATTTCAAATTTATTTATCAGATTTGTAGTGATGAACTATTCCAATGGAATATCCATGGTAGTTTATAGATAAAAATTAGTTTAAAAATTTATTATGTTAATAAGTCGCTACAGAATCATAGATTATATAGTAACTTAAATATTTTTGTAGCCAGATTTTTTTTTTATAGAAAAAGCGTAGTTCTATATGGTTTTGTGAAATCAAGGATGAGATCGTGACTTGGAGATGATTCCAAATCAACACCATATGCTCACTCACCTATCATCCAAGATCAAGACTCCATTAAGTTAGCACATGATCCAAGTCAATGTTTTGGTCAATGAATGAGCAAGTGGTAGAGTACAGGAGTTGCATCCATGACAAATCATCCATGAAGTGGTAATGATATTGAAGAAGAGAAATTCATGCAACATTGTCATGAATTTCTCCATATGTGGGTTGATAAACACATTCCATGCAACCACAAACATTCCAGATCCTTTGTTGTATATGCATATTTGTTATTTCACAGATAAATCTATTTTGAGGATCCCTAGGTTTTGGATAACTAAGATCCCATTTGTAATGCATAAATATCAGTCACAAGAACCTTCAAGATATAGATTGAATATGATATCAAACCTCTACATTTTTGTATTGTTGATCTAAGATTAGTATAAAGCTCTGGTTCATTTCCAATTACATGTGTTGTGTGTTATAATTGTTTAAGTTCATCTCTGTAGTTTTCTCCAACAACATTCACCAAGCCAGTAGGGCCCCCTAAGTGAGGAGTGTGTTATTTATATTTATATTAATGTTATTTCAATTTATCAATTTTGTGAATTTAATTTGTGTTCTTTCATTTCTTTCATTTCATTTATGATTTCCATTTACAACACACATGAATACTAATGCACATAAATTGTTGGCCAAATAAAAATTGTTTTACTTCAGTTACAAAAACGTTTGTTAAACAGTGTGATTGAAAGCCTGTAATTCTCTTGTAGCTAATAACCTAATAGGTTAATGATTTCAAGTGTTTAGAATCATTTCTGTGATTTTTATTAAATAAGTTTATTTAGTGTTTTCATTTACTCTATTTTGTAGCTAAGAAGAAACTTTGTTTCTACAACTCACTTGTAAACAATTTTGATTTTTCATAGTAATTATTTAGATATAGATTAAAAGATAAGACCTACATATATTTTGCATCCACTTCATCGGTTTACGAATCCAGATTGATGATTTAATGTAGCAGAGTTCACTTAATTGAATTGAATGATAGTTATATAGAATAATTTGGAGGATTTCATTCTAAAAATTCACATCATATTAGAGAAACCATACAATTAACCATTGCACAAGCATCAAGCATGCCAAGTGGATCTCCTATTGACATTATCCACCAATACATTTCAAATACCTAACTACCCTCTCTTTCCTTTTATTTTCAACTATAGTTAATTGCCATCAAGCCAATGCTAAAGAGACAAAACGAAAAATGAATAATTAAATTATGAAGATTAGAATAACTTGGAAATAATGGAGAAAGCGCCAGTTGTAAGCACCAGTTATAAGCGTCAGTTGTGAGAGTCAGTTGTAGGTGTGTTAAGAGTCAGTTCTTAGTTAAGATTCTAGTTGTCTTTGGTTTGCATGTAACCGACTCGGTAGAGTCTTTTCCTATATAAAGATGTAATCCGTCTTCATTGAATAATACAAAAGTGAGCATAGCCTCACCGGTTGTTTGTTTCACATATTTTATCTTGGTATCAGAGTGATGTTGAGGATTCAAGAGATCCAGCTCTCTGAGTGCAAGATCTCAAATTAAATTTGAGTAGGGGCGCCGAGCGCTCCCCATGCAGTGTGAGAGGAGCATTGAGCTCTCTCAAACTTATCTTCCCTAGCGCTCCTTATCTTCCCCAGTGCTGCAATGCACTCTTTCCATTGACCCCAAGCACCATCCCTACACTTACTGAATTAAAGGAGCGTCTAATCGATTTTTTGTGCAAAGCTGCGTGAAGACTACTGCGTGAGTGTTTTTTTGAAGAGGAGGTTATAGTTTGAACATTAAATAAGAATCTACGACGTGCATGCCACGATTCGAGTGAATTTTGAATCTTAAATCGTGAAGGTTCATGTTTTTTTAAAAGGTGGATATAAGACATGTTTGAATGCATGCGTGGATATATGTTGAAAACGTGGAGTTTGAAGCTCGCTTAAATTTGATTAAAGTGAATCTCTTTTTGAAGTTTATTAAAAGAGGATATATTTTTTAACTAAAGTGGAGATATGAAAGGATAAAGGATATCATAGCTTAGCTTAGTGGATGGCTATTGATTTCTAAGTGGATGCATGTGT
>ML783756.1:470597-483847 GCA_009831015.1 Picea engelmannii
TATGAGAGGTAACACATTGTTTTTAAAAATAAAATAAAATTTGTGTGTATTCATTTTTTTTTAAATAAAACAAATTATTTTATTTTACATGTTTTTTAAAAATGTTTTTTTTTTTACGATGGAGTGACACATGGACTACACGTGTTGTCGGATGGGGTGAACACGAGGGCAGTTAAAGTTTTTCGTCGCCATCCTTCTCCCTTGTTCAGTTGTGATGGTTAGTTTGCATGAGCACCAAGGTTTAGTGCATTGGGCCTTAATGGGGATCCATGCTCGGCTCCTCGGCATCAGTACGAATTCGATTATGGCCATTACTCCCACACTAATGGCTACCAGAGCTATCAAATCCTTCGTCCTCCTGGTCTTTTCGTCCTATGGGAAGTTCTATATTGGGCACTTGGGTGCTATACACAGTATCATTTTGCTTGTTCTGCTCCACAACTTAGCTAGCACCATTGGTGTATCTGTCTTCTTGGTACTCTGCTCAAGCATGCCATGAGAAAGAGGCAAGCCCTGACGAGGGCCAACCTACTACAGTCGGTTTGGCAGACACAATCGCCCGGGACCAGCCTCTCTAGATCTCATACCAATTGGGTTGGACCATCCGAGTTCTTCTGGTCAGAATTGGTTTGAATAGGCTCAACCAGAGCCCCGTCCTTCCAATACAGAGGGTCTTCATGGTGGGTGCTCGGTGAAGAAGAAATTTCGCCCAATTGGGAGGAAATTTTGCCTTTCCTGCCGTCAACCGCCTTGGAGCACCGGCTTGCAACCTGCACCACCATTACTTTCCAGGAGCCAGTCGAGAAGGCTGCATCGTGGAAGAAGAAGTCTTTCCTTTGAAGGATCACACGGGATAGAATTCAGCCGCCACCATGGACGAGGACCTTGTCACAGATTTCGTCGCTGCAAATGGCTCCGCTGCTGCTACCATGGATGAAGACCTTGATGATGAACATGCTCATGATGATGAAGTTGATGAACAGAATCACCCAGCTCCCAGCTCTTGCAGACTCACGGAAGACCACCTGGTCTTTATATTTGAGATGAGAAAGGACCTGGCAGAACAACAAGACCGCCAGAGCATCTTCAACAAGCGCCTAAACGTCCTGTATGACTTCCTATCAAGCGAGCCTAAGAAGAGTCGATGCCCGACTTGCTGCCAACCTTTCATCTTCCGATTCCGTCAAGATGGACGTCTGGGTTCGCCCCATGTCTAGCATTTTCACAAGTTTTTTCTTTGGTTTAATGGCTTTTTTTTTGCAATTTTTACATACCATAGTCTTTGGTTCAGGTTCGATAGGTTGTCGGGGCACTCATTCCATCGCCTGTTCTGGTTTCCACGCTTGTGGCAGAACATGTGGCAAGTCCCCATGTTTGTATGTCGACAATTATCATTTTTTCTTAAAGTTTTGGAACAATGAACATTCGTATTTTGATTTCCACTACGGTAGCAAAACAATTAACATACTATAATGTACACTCAGAAATATATGTTTTTTGCTAAGACAAAATAATACAATATTTTTATTTAAATAAAAAAATTGTTTATTTTAAATTAATAATATAATATTTATGTATTTTTCCTCCAAGCCAAAGCCAAATGTGAGAGGGGCCAAGGCCATCTACAATGTTAAAGGAATAATAACTCATATTTACCAATGGAGTTTTAGGATCATCATCAATATTATTGGAAGGATTTAAACTACTACCTCTATCCAGATTACAAAACTCATAAAGCTGGGAGATTCCAATTTAATTATAAAGTACATTTAGACCCTCGAAAAAATGTTGATATACTACATATCAACATTTGAGAAACCTACAACATTTTAAGCTCGGAGATTCCAATTTAATTATAAAATACATTTAGCCACTAGGAAAAATGGGAATATATTATATATCGACACTATGAGGAACCTACACCATTCTATCGGACTCAAGGAGAACAAGGACAACAAAATGTTTAAAGTTAGAGTTCACCGCTAATTTTATTTTAGGAGATATGTTATGTATTTGTATAGCCATGTATCTCGTTGATTCAAAAACTTATGAGGCTCTATGAACGATATGACCATCGCAACATCCTATTTTTTATATCTCTTATAAACTTTTCAATGTGTTAAAAAAAATATTTATGTGTTTTAATTGTTTTTTCTATATAATTTTTTTATTTATTTATAAAATATAAAATCGATTTTCATAAATTTTATTGAAGATTAAAAATATGTTATTTAAGATTAAATTTTTTTCTAATTAATTTTGATTAATAAATATTTAGTATAGAATTTTAAAACTATGTTAAAAAATATAAAATATGTCTTTTTTTAATACAATTTGAGTGGGCATAATGCTTAAGAATATGTGTTTTCTCTTAAAAAATCATAAATTCAAATCTAGAGAAAGTAGGATATATATATTTCATTAGACTTTTAATCAAATATATTAAATTTTTTTTTTTTTTTTTTTAGGATTGAATATTTTTCTAATCAATTTTGATTAATAAATTATATTTATTATATAATTTTCGAACTATGTTGATGAACATGACAAATGATTTTAAGTGTCTTTCTTTTTAATCTTTCACATTAATTAAAAAAGTGAATTAACATATCTATATTTTTATATTTTATTAATTTTTAATATTTTTTAATGTAATTAATTAATTTATATTAATAATGTTTAAATTTAAGTAGATTAATTAATTAAATAAATAATTTATTTATCAATTTTAATATATAAATATTTATTTTATAATTTTAATGTTGAGGAGGATTATCATTTATTGAGATCAATTGATCATTGTAAGGTTAGTTAATTTCTTAATTTGTAAGTTGTTATTACATTATTTAATAATTTTTACATTTCATTTTATTTCATTTTATTATTATTATTGGTAATATATTTTCCAAACTATTGGAAAGTGATATTTAAATTAGTGCAGGGAAAGAAATAACTTTTCCTTTGAACTACTACAACTACATTTAATTGACTAACTTATTAATTTATATTAACTATATTTAAATTTAATTAGATTAATTAATTAATTATAAATATTTTTTTATTTAAAAAACATATAAAATATTTTAAGTTATAAAATTAAAATTACAACTACATTTAATTGACTAACTTATTAATTTATATTAACTATATTTAAATTTAATTAGATTAATTAATTAATTATAAATATTTTTTTATTTAAAAAACATATAAATTATTTTAAATTATAAAATTAAAATTAAAATACGAAGTATATTAACCAAAGTCATGGGATGTAATTGTCAAACTCGATACTTTTACATTTTATTATCCTTTTAACGTAGTTTATTAACTTATATGAGTCATATTTAGATATTATTGAACAAATTTATTACGAATATTTTTAGTATATAAAAAAATTATAAATTATTTTGATTTATAAAAAAATAAACAAATAAAAAATTACTCTATTTTAATTAGAAATTTAAAATACAAGAGATGTTAAGTAAATCAATATAAAAAATAAATATTTTTTAAATTATTATAAAATTTTAATATGATTTTGTTTTAATTTTTTTATTTTTAATTATCAATAGATCCATTTTAACTTAGAATTTATCAAGTGTTCATAGAAATATTTTGCACTCTAAAAAAGGTTTTCATTTTGAAAAAATTGATCTCTGTAAGAACTTAATAGATGTGGGTTAAGATGAACCTATGCTTGTTTAATACATTAATATTAAATTATTATAAAATATTAATATTATAAAATACATATTAATATATTAAAATATATAATATATTTTTTATTATATCTTATAATATGTTAGGACCTAGTAAAATATATATTAATATATATTATAATATTTAATTATATATATAATTATATATAATGTTTAATGTTTTATTAGCAAAAATGATTTTGTAATTTTTTTATATTTAATTAAAAAAATTAATATAAATATCAATAAATAGTACACTTTATGTGGGTCTAATGATCAAGAACATGTGTTTCTTCTTAAGAGTTCCAATCCCACAAACAAACTCCTCTCATACACCAATTTCGTGTTTGGCTTAAGTAAGAATCAAAATCTTGTTGTTTATGTATTAGATATCATTTATGATGAATAGATAAAGTTTTTTGTTTTTTAAAAGTAAGATAAACTTGAAATCATGTTTTCTAGATTAAACACATATTATATATTTAAAATTAAATTAATATTATTGTGTAGAAAGGTGCTTTTTGCATTAAATTATTTTCAATGTCGGCAATAAATAAATAAAATTATTGGCCACCTTCTTTAAAATAATTATAATCAACTTTATATGTAGAGTTCAATGTCGGCAATAAATAAAAAAATTTATTGGCCACCTTATGTAAAATAATTATAATCAATTTTATATGTGACAGAAAGAGTGAGATATAAAGTAATTGAAAGTAAAAAAATAGTATCCCATTGATAGGTGTTTTCTATTTCCTATGAGAAACATATGTAATTATTTCAATGTTTAATATGGAGTTGAAACCTAGCATTATCTCAATGTCCATGTTAAGTAAAATATTTCAACATCAACTTTATATATATAAAAACCAATTGAAAGGAAAAATTCTTATGGTTAAAACATTTCAATGAGTGTTGTTCACTATGAGGGAGACTTGTAGTGCTCATCATGGAGTTGACATGTCACACACACACACACAGTAGGAACTAGCCTAAATCCATATTAACTATGAATGTATGATGTGCTAACAAGTATCAAGTGACATATAATTGTTGAAGCTTATATTTTTACAATAGACATAAATTTGAAGTTTTCCTTTTAAATAAAAATAAATATGATGATGATGATGATGATGGTTAAATTCCACTAAGACCAAAATTGGTCTATCCTACCTTATGAAAAGCAATAGATTTCTTAGATTTCTTTAAAAGGTTATTTAAATGTTTGAAAAACATTAAGAGAAGTGTTCCAAGATATATATTTAAAATAAAATTATGAAAATATTTTTAAGATTAAAAAATATGTATGCATTAACAATTATAAATATATCCCCCGATGTGTCAGTCACTTCCCTTGATCATAGCTTCCCTTGATCATAGAGGTGGTACAAATGACAAGATTGACCACCCTCATCGATAGGTGGCTCAATTCTTCCCCTCATGGAGCTCTCCATCTGAAGGTTATCACCTCCCTCTCAGTGATGTCGATGTGGATTCACACGCCAGAGCCTCAATGGGAATTCAAGTTCCTTCGTCAACTAAGGAAGAGATCATTACAACCTTTCCCCTCCATGATGATAGCTCGAGGACTCTCTGGTTCATACCCGATAGTGGCTTTGGTCTTTTAACGAGATACTAAACCTCACAGTTTCATGATGAAGAGGCTCCCTCTTTGAATCATCATTTCCCACTTTGTAGAGACAAGTTGGTGGTTCGTTTGGGCAATAAATGGAAATTATGGGTTGGTGTTTTTTGAAGTCCTGAGCCTGCTTGGTTTTGAGCTTCCTGCTCTCCCTCTTTACTATTGGTTTTCCCTTACCCACTTTGCGATCAACCCTTGTCTTGTCCCCATTGGTTTTTCCATGATGCCTTGAGGAAGAAGACCCTCTCGACCTTCCTCTTCCAAAACCCCTTGCCTCTCCTCTGCTCAACCAACTCGGGCTGTGAAAGTAGCAATGGCAGTGGTCAAAACTTATGTAGAGTTTGTCCCGTATGCAAACAAAGGAAAGATGGTCGAGCTAGAAGAGGAGGTTCGGCAACTGAGGGAATTCCATGATGATGAGGAGGTCTAAGATCAAATTGGTAATTTGATTCCCAATTTGGGCTTCTCTCGCTCTCGCAATTCAAAATTATTCAGGACCCTTGAATTGTATTGGAAAACGAAGACTTTGGTTTCCCTTAGTATGCTCCCCAAGGAGCAAGATTTCAGACAACGAAAATATCTCCAAGAGGCTCTTGAGATTCAGTTTGCATACATTATTGAAGTCATCGCCTGGTTAGCTAATCGGCATGGAGGCAATTTCCCAGCCCCATGGCACAACTATGCTAAAGCCGCAGGTTCCAAGGCTACTCTTGTCATGTTTGACCATCTAGGATTCTAGTTTTTAGTCTTCAGTATAGACTTATAAATCCTATGAAATAGATTTGTTCAAAACAACTTAAATCCTAGTTTCCCCTCTAGGGCAGGCCCTCTTTTTTTCCTTATTTTTTCTGAAGGCTTAGAAACTCTTATGGTCTTTGGGAAGCTACACCTACTATTTATCTATAATCTTTTATTTACAAAAAAAAAATTATAAATATAATTTTTAAATTTTTAATAATTAATTTTTTATTTATTATTATTTTAAAGAATTTTGAAATTGAGATCTAATTTGGGTATATGCAAGACACTCTAAGAAACTCTAAGAGAAAGTGATTTTCATATTCAACCCTCTAGGTATCAAAAGGTGACATATTCTTGTTTTGAGAATTGTCCAACTTCCAGTTTCACTATGCAACTCATGAGAATTAGTTATTATTTTAACAATACTCATTTTAGAGATAATTTTAATTTTCAAGATTAGGGTCAACCACCTCTTTATAGTATCTTAATTTTTTTTTATCCTTTAATTCTTTATCCCACCCAAAACTCTCCCTAAATTTAAATTTAATAATATAATAAATGTTCTCCATTATAAATTCTTCCTTTATTGTTATGCATTATTATACCTTCTCCTTGTTATGCAATTTATAGATTAATAAAATATATTAATTCATTAAAATTATAAAGTATAGGACATTTTCTCTCCAATTTCTTATATATTAATATAAATAAATTAAATCTTATAAAAACTTTTACATCAAAATAAATTTTAATTGCTGATAACCATCATCATTATTACCATTATTCGCATTTTGAACTAATTTTATGAATATAAAATCTTTTCACCTCTGTATTTCTATGATCCATCATAACTTCTTACTCTTTCTTTTCTTAATTAAATTCTTGTTTGCTGGGCTATTTCTTCGCATTTTGGACCATTTTTTATGAATATAAAATCCTTTCACTCCTCTATTTCCACGATTCATTACAACTTCTTACTCTTTCTTATATATATAGATATAGATGGCAGCTGAGTCGACCTCAAGACTTTATTGTGAAAATTTGGATTTAACAGTCGTGTTCAGCGGCCATTAGCGAGGTTGGAAAAAACGAACTAACTTTGCCACATTTAGACATTTTCAAACGAAAAAATTTCCTGACTCTTCTATCATCCTAAAAGACAAGTTACTGTGCGACATAAATTATGTTACCGGAATTTAAACACATCCCATTCTCCACATAATATTAGGTTTACGTTGTCTGCAGCGGAGCAGAGTTAGTGCGTTGTAATTGGGGACAGCAAGTAAACTTATTCCGTTTATCAAAATGAAGAAATCCCAATTGTATCTGGAAAATTTTGAACAGGCAGTATAAGTGAAGGTGAATGAAGTATATAAAATCGGAAACTTGATGATATGTGAGTCAATGGCGGGATAATCGACTTCCCACCAGCAATTAGGGCGGCGTGTTTTTATGCTTCCAGAGCAAGAATGATTAAAGAAAAACGAAAAAACTGTTGCTAATTTCGTTAACAATCTCTGTTCTATAATGATACGGCTCTATTGATCAGCCCATCTCATCTCAATTATCTGTTTTTGATTTGTGGTGATCATTAACTCCCCACAGATTAGGCTGAAATGGATAGAATGCAATTATATGAATTAGTCCCATAATGGTGACACATAACAATCAGCTACATTCTACATGCATGACGTCCCTTTGTTTTCTGTGTTTAACAAGAAAATTAGCAGAGATGGAGAGTCCCGATCACCATCCAATGCGCTAGGCCTTACTAAATGACGGGGACTGCGCTTGCTATGCAAGTAAGGAGCTCTTTAGAAATGCATAAGAGTATAAACGTGACTGTATAACGCCTGCTGTGGGGCCTTGGGGATTCCTTAAGACCCCAGCTCCCTCCAACTGCCTCGGCTTTCAAGGTGGACTTTTGCTGTTACGTTAGTTTAAATTTGTGTATATTCCTCGTCAGGGGATCGAACCCCGCTGGCGTCTGCATTTGCTAATTGAGACTGAAATTAGCAGCCAAAATTAGGGGTAGTAGGTTGGCCTGCTTGGACTAACAGTGGAAAACCTCCTGCAAGTAAAGTGGCTGCTGCACCAGCCGTGGACAACGACGAACAACGGATTCTGATTAAGTCATCGTTCACATCCTAAACACTTATATATATATATAATATATATATATTTCACCGGTTTATACACATTGTATGTATCGTCTGAGATTCTTAAATTGGAAATCGAGAGATTCTAAGTACGGGGTGGATCGTAACTAACTGATGGTTAAAATTAATTAGAGGCCGGACTAACCAGAATGGTTCGAGTACAATAAGAATTTCGTTTGTAACGAACACATCTTGTACGCTAAGCAGTGACATGCAGAGAGAATTACTTGTAGTGGTCACACAAACTAAACAAGACAAAATCCTCAACGGCTGGGCACCCACCCTTTGTATATTGACGATGATCCACAAGCAAAATCACACCAAATTCAACTCACGCTTCCCCATCAGTAACATAACTCTAATGGCAGATGAACTACCAGGTCCTACACAGTATAGAGGCTTATTATCTTATAATACAGAGTGATGGCGGAGACTGCAGAGCGTTAATTTTTTTAATTGTTAATGTCTTTATGGGCCCCTTTCTTGTAAAACGCTGAAGTGGGGCCTTGAATTTGATGTGTAAGCCGCTTGATTTTGGAATTGGTACTGTGGCAGGATTACCTAAGTACCCATACAAACACGCAATCCCTAGTGCCAAATACAGGTCCCTTTTGCTGTCGATCCGTATCGTGCGAAACCAACAAAAGGGACTTGCCACCAGAAATGGTCGTCGTTAACTCATTCTCACAGGAATTACAATATATGTTTCCAGAACTGCCTAAACGGTTGCTTATCTTTTGTCCAGTTGGAGAGCGGTCCCTCTTATAGATAGGCCTCTCTTTCATCTAACTGCATGGAAATATGACAGCCTTATCATTAGCTGCCTAATCATTCTTTTCCACACACGGGCCTAGGGAATATTAAAACCCTTCGCCAGGCAATAGTACTTCCATGAATTCAGAGCATTTACAAGTCTCTGTGCTCAGACCAAGCTGCGTATAGATTCTCGGTGGGGAGATTTTGAAATTGCGAACAGAATGACCGAACCTGTACATCATGAGGAAATTAAAACAGATAGACATTCGGATGTAAAAGATGAAAGTTCGCAGGCCAAAATGTGCCCCAGAGGACACTGGAGACCGGCTGAAGACGAGAAACTGAGAGAACTCGTTGAACAGTATGGACCCCAGAACTGGAACTCCATAGCTGAGAAACTCCAAGGTAGATCAGGTAAAGGACTGGCTCAATGTAATATGTGGGATTGTTTCGTGTTTTGTTGCATAGACTTCGGGTATTCTATGCAAAATAATCAGTTTCAGAATTGCCTAGTTTGTGTTAATATATGAATTAATCTTGGAGACAATCACGATGAACTAATTCGCCATAACGATGCTCTTTCTTTGAATATACCAAACGATGTGGCCTCAAGGACCGTACCGAAACCCTAGGTTGGGCTCTGGTTTAGGGGTGGACCTGTTGAATTCTCCGCCAAATCATGTATGGATTTACTGAGAATGCCCAAGAAACACGTTCCACGAGTTTTCATCCTGCTTGGGTTTAAATTGGGGTCCATTGTTACATGATCCTTGTGGGAAATCTCGGCCCTATCATGTATGGTTTTATTGAGAATCCCCAATCAGCACGTCTTACGAGTTTTCATCCTGCATGTATTGAAAATGGGGTACAGATTTACATGATCCGTGCTTTGGTCTTGATTATTTGCAAAAAAATATGTAAACTTCTACTTGAGCTAAAAAATACAGTACTGAAAATCTATAGATGATCCCTATGCAGATGGGATTTCTTGGTTCTCCTACTAATACAGTACTGAAAATCTATACATGATCCCTATGCAGATGGGATTTCTTGGTTCTCCTACTAACGTAAATAATAGTTGATGGGTTGCCGAATTAATATGTGAACTCTCTCACAATAGTTGATGGGTTGCGGAATCAATATGTGTTTAGGCTGAAAATGGGGTACAGACTTACATGATCTTTTTGCCAATGGGGTGTCTTGATTCTCCTGCTAATATAGAGAATGATTGATTGGTAGCTGAACAAATATGTGAACTTCTGCTCCTGCTTCAAATGTGGTACAGACTTGCTTGAGAATGATGTTTCCCAGACTAATATACATAATGGTTGTTGATTGATTGCTGATTGAATGTGTAAACTCTTGCTGGGCTAAAAATTTGGTACAGAATTGGGTTCTCCTGCTAACATATAGAATGGTTGAATTTTTGATAAATGAATATGCTAACTCTTGTTTTTGTTTGGATTGAAATTTGGATACATACTTCCCTTATTCATGAACCTGATCAGGTGTATTGGTATTCCTAATTGTAAAATGCATATTTTAGGTCTACACCTGCCTCTCCTCATCCTTTCCCTCCTTCCCTCCTATGTAAGTCTAGACCTGTCTCTCCTCATCTTTTCCCTCCTATGTAAGAAGTGTTATGAGTGTGTGTTTGAGAATAATAAACAGATGGTACAGTCTGATACACCATACAGTTTTCCCTCTTCAATGGTTTCTTTCTCCCTCTCCTTCTTAACTTGGTTGAAATAAACAGGTCTGATGAAAAAAAAATATTTAAGGTTTTATGGGAGAAAGTTGAAATTCATAATCTTGAACTTGTATTTGTTATGATCCATACAGGGAAGAGCTGCAGATTGAGGTGGTTTAACCAGCTGGATCCACGCATAAATCGCCGTCCATTCACAGAAGAAGAAGAGGAGCGCCTACTGGCTGCCCACCGATTGCACGGCAATAAATGGGCCATGATCGCCCGGCTATTTCCCGGCAGAACAGATAATGCAGTAAAGAATCACTGGCATGTAATAATGGCACGGAAGTTTAGAGAACGATCTCGAATCTATGGCAAAAGAAGATCATCATGCGGCCACCTGATGAGAAAGGCAAGGCCACACAGTGCACATGCACCAGAACACATAGAAGAAAACTCTCTCAGCACATTCATCGACATGTACTATAGAGGATGTCATGAGGACGCCGGGATTTCTTCCTCTAATATCTTAGGAAGAAGGCCGCGAAAATTACCTCACGACTCCACCCTAGAAAATATGAATTCCCAAATCCATAGCAACGGCCTGATACTAAATCCATCCGGCAGAAGCGAGGGATTAGAGGTTGTTACCCCACAAGGTAATCCTCTTTTCCTTATCATCGAAACCTCTACTAACCCTATACAACCACTTCTAAGATATTTTATTTAGGAGGCCTGTGGTATTTTCAACTTTTCAAATACCTTCAGGTGGTTGTGCCAATTGTTCTACTTAATACGAAATTCTTATATTGTTGATATCGGTTATAACTAATATGGATTTCTGCATTGAATAATTTGCAGGTAGGCCTGCATCAACGGAAAGCGAAGCTTACAAGAACAGAATTCTGGATTCCCTGTGCGAAATTGGAATAAATAATCACGTTCAATCAAGGAAAAACTTACAGGATTTTTTTTTCCAACAATCCATGAGACCTGCAGCCTCCAAGGTCCCATCAGCAACTTCGTGGCTCCCAATCTTCTCTGGTTCTACACTCCCCAAAGCACCAGATTTAGCCCAGGGTGAATTTAGACCTGATCATTTTCCTTGCCCAGAGCCAGGTAAAATCAACGGGTGCCTAAAAATACCACCGATTTATAACTACAGTTCATCATCCTTTCGTCACAGAACTACTGATCACCGTGGCCCTGGTGCAGTAGCAGAGGCCAAAGAAGCCCAATTAATATCTCCAGAGCTACTTAAAGGAAGCACTGCCAGTAGTTATAGCCCTGCATCTTTGCAGTTGAGTATAAATCCTCAGAGTTCACCTTCTAGTACATTCAAAGAAGCAAAGCTTGTGCATCAGAACAAATCTCATAATGGGAGAGATAGGAACCCTTATAACATTCTGGAAAGCCAAGTTGCAGACCATGAGATCACGGACCCAGATCAACGCAAGGAGGCCGCTTTCATCGATTTCTTGGGAGTGGGTGCATCATAATTTAACTCCCCTCGTAGCACTTTTTCTTTTAAATTTCACCCCAACTTTGAGCTGGGCAACCTGAAGGAGGTCGTTCGCTCTACATGGTCGAGGTGATTGTGGGCTGGAATTGAGCTTTGAAGCCAGGTACTCAGTCCATCACATACAGATAAGTAGTTGTGAATTCAATTCTCTCTTCTTTACTACTCAGAGAATGACATATACATACTCAATGACTTCTAATTTCCCTTAGGGCCAAATACAACTTCATGTGCAAATCTCTCCTGTATCTTTAACTGAATCTCATGCAGCGTCGTCTGATGCTTCCAGATTGCTTCAATGTTATCTGCAAACCCCTCAATTAAGGCAAGTAACTTGAATATTGTGCTTCCATTGTAAATTGAAATCCCTGCATGCTTGGTTTTCATATTTTGTTTTGGCAGATGACGATGCTAAAAATCTTTTGAACCCAATGAAATTGTAATAGTCGTCATTGGCAATTTAGTTGCCCGTTATAAAAAATTCTAGACCAAGCTGGCAATGGCTTACTCTGTGGTTTTCCAAGCTTATTACTGTACATGTTTTTCACTCCACGAATACCTTCCATATAACATAATGTGTTCCGTGTCTTATATCTTATAGCTAATTGGATTAAAGGGCTGGGTTGGCCTTTTATTTGCTTCGTCTTCAGTTTTTAACCAATTTGGCTGGGTTGGCCTTGTATTTACTTCGGCTTGATTTTTTAACCAATTTTCTGGGGTTTTGGTGGACGCGGGCTTGGGCGCTGTAGAATATGTTTAAAGTTTGCCCGGGTATTTACTTCTGCTTCAGTTTTTAACCAATTTTCTGCGTTTTTGGTAGACGCAGGCTTGGACGCTGTAAGATAGGTTTAAAGTTGTCTTGGGGTGTACGTTTCTAGGTTGATGAGCAGCATCTCTTCTCACTGTAATATCAGTATGGCTAATCATTTATTGGTTTATTTTAACTTTGATTTTTATTATTTATGGGGTAGATTTTACTTTAGTTTCACATTTTGTGAATTTCTTTGATTAATTTATATGAGTGTCATTCTGTATTTTATAGGTT
>ML783757.1:17743-57712 GCA_009831015.1 Picea engelmannii
CCAAGAGTAATTAACACTTTGTGTAATAATTTTCCGCTTTTCATGAGGTGACAAATGAGACCGTAACTTCCTAGTGGCTAGATAGTTTTCCGTATTCGAAAACCATGGGGTATTGACAGAAAGGGAAAAAAGATGCTCATTTGGGAAACTATCATCTACAGGGATATCATCATCCTCATTTTTTATTTGGGAAAGAAATTCAGCTACTACATTATCCTTTCTAGGTCGGTCAAGCACGGTGATATTAAATTCTTGCAATAACAAGAACCACCTAGTTACTCGGCCATTAGTTATAGGTTTGTTCATGAGGAACCTAATGGCAGAATGATAGGTGTGTACAAATGCTTCATAAAATGTAATGTAATGACAAAACTTGTTAATAGCATGAACAACTGCCAAGAACTCTTTCTCGGTGACTATGTAGTTTAACTCCGCAGGGGACAAGTTCTTGCTTACAAAATAAATGGCATAGGATTGTTGGTCCTCTTTCTTTCCTAATACCCCTCCTATTGCAGTATCAGAGGCATCAATGGATATATGAAATGGGAGAGTCAAATTGGGCCCTCTAAGAACTAGTGCCACAGACAGCTTAGCTTTCAGGGTTTCGAAGGTAGTTTGACACTGCTCAGTCCAAAAAAAATCAACATCTTTTATCAATAATCCAAACATAGGTGCAACAATCTTTGTAAAATTTTCAATAAACCGTCGATAATATCCGGCATGTCCAAGAAATCTTCTCACCTCTTTTTAAGTCTTGGGGGGTGGAAGTCTAATAATGACCTCAATCTTTGAAGGATCGACTTTTATTCCTTCAGATGGAACATGGTGTCCTAGAACCACTCCTTTAGTTAATAAAATTTTGCATTTTTCATGACTTAGGGATATGTTCATTTCCTGGAATATGATGAAGACTTTTTCTAAGTTGTCTAAGGCTTCCCGATAAGTGTTTCCATAGACTATGAATTCATCCATGTAGACCTCCACACAATCATGAATAATATCAACAGATATCCCTAATACTACTCATTGAAATGTGGCAGGAGCATTACACAATCCAAATGGTAAGACCCTATAGGCATAAGTTCCCCAAAGATAGGTAAAGGTAGTCTTTTCCTGGTCCTCAAGTGCTATAAGAATCTGATTGTACCCGCTGTACCCATCTAGAAAGGAGAAATACTTCTTTCCATACAAGGTATCTAGAACTTGGTCAATGAAAGGGAGAGGAAAGTATTCTTTCAGAGTGGCCTTGTTGAGTTCCTAGAAATCAACACAAATTCTCCATTTCCTGGTCACTTTATTTGGAACCACTGCAAGTGGGGATACCCACTTATTGTCGGAGATGGGATAGATAAATCCGACATTTAGCAACTTTTGAATCTCCTCCTTGACTATATCTTTGAGTGTTGGGTTCATCCTTCTCTGGGTTTTCCTAACATGTGTCACTTCCCCCTGGGTATATATGTTATGGATGCATATGTCAAGGTGTATACCCTTCATGTCAGTGTATTCACAGGAAAATTCTCTTGATTGTTCTTTAAGGATATCTACTAACTATTTATGTTGGTCTGTATCTAGCCCGAAGTTTATAAGTAAAACTTTCCCTGGACTAATCTCATAGGGCATAGTATAAGACATGACAGACTCATCTATTTTGAAAATAAAAGATGTCGAATACAAAATGGATGGTTCTAATTGTTCTTGAAATTATTCCTCAAACATGTACTCAAATTGGGGAAAAGACTGTTGAAAATCCACACATGTGATAGCATAAATGAACTGGTTTAGCACATTTTTTGGTGTATGCTCCCGAAGTTCCCTTGCATGGTCACTAGGCAATGCAGGTTCTTCCCAGTCTTCATTCTCATATGGACATTCAAGACACCATAGATTCTCCATAATAGGTTGAGCTGGAGGGTAAATGGTGAGTTTCTGGATAGAGAGACCATTTGAGATGGTCATTTGTCCTTCTCTACAGCCAATAAATGCATTGGCTATGACTAGCCAAGGTCTTCCAAAAATAACAGAATGGCCTCTGGCAAGATCCTTTGAATGAATGAAAAGAAAATCTACGGGGTACTCCCATGAGGCTAAAGTAACCATGATATTATCTAAAATTCCTTCAGGTATTACCCTAGTTTTATCTGCTAATTCCAAAATGGTTGGGGTAGGCCGAAGAAGAGGTTGTAACTATAATTGTTCCAAAGTAGTAGCATTCATAACATTGATGGCTGCCCCTAGGTCTATGAGAGTGTTTCCAATGGAGACCTCATTAATGGTTATAGTCACTACGAGGTTTCCTGGATTCCCATATTTTGCTAGCTTTGGATGCTCTGATATGTACTCAGAGAATCCTCCTACTAAGTGTACTGTAGGAGGGTCCTTTTGCTTCCTACCTAGTGTTGCACCTCTTCCGTCACCTTAGTGAGGAAAATAGAGGTGCTTGCAAGATCAGTTGGGTCTGCTGAGCAGGACAGCTGCAAGGAAAAGAGTTAGGGAAAGAAAATAAAATCTACAATTAAGAATTAAACTAAGAAATGCAATAACAACTAAATTCATGAGCATAGGGACATAGAAACAAAAAGAACCATAAGACCCATGTCACCAATGTTGAGGCTGATCTATTAGTGAAACAATACACCAAGATGAAAGGGGACTATGAGTCCCTTCTTCCTCCAAGGGAGGGCTCTTGGACCCCCACTAGCTAGCTCTTCTTATAACAAAGAAAAATGGAAAATGATGAAAGAACTCTTTACAAATCCACTCAATGGGTGAGATGGATTGCCCAATGTAATGGTGCAAATATGCTCTTGACAAGGATAGAGTCCTCAAGAGAATAGAGGCAAAATAAAATTACTTTGAATTCCTTGAAAAATGAGGTGCATCCATGGCCTTTTTATAGCATTCCTTTGAGATTTTGTTTAACTGCTTTGTAGTGTGAAAAGAGGCTAATTAGGGCATTCTTAGGTCTTTGACCAACCATCCAGTCGAATCCAGTCCAGATTTGAGGGTCAAATCGGCTTGGGATCTGAACCATAAGTGGGTGGGAGGCCGACCACTCTCATAAATATGTCGTTTAGCAGGTGCGTGACTTTTTGCGATAACAATCGAGCATCGTGCGCATGTGCGTGATTTCTGCGCTCATGTTCCGCGCATGTGCGCGTGCGCCCAGTGTCTTCATAGAGCCCTTCAATTTTTCACTACTTTGTATAGTTTTTTGACCCTTTTATGAATGCCTTGGTATTAATTTAGGTCCATGGATGACTTCATCACTGTTTGACAATGCTGAGTTCTTGTAACTATGTGCGGATGAAATTTCAGTGATAACAGATGCCCCCTGATGGATGAGGTTAGGAGCATACGTATAGCCGAAATCCATCAATGTTTCTTCTACTGAGAATGTTGTTGTAAGAGAGAGCAATAGTGGGATCATCCAGAGTGATCCATTGGAGGGAAAAAGGAATCGATAGGACCCAACCTTCCATGAGGTGTGGAAAATAGAAAACTGTGTACAAACGAGGCAAGCATGCCCCATGCTCGTGTCAGGTAACTCCAAAAAAGGATGACTGAAGTGTTGATGTAGACAACGACAACGTCCTCAGGGGTGGTCATGATAAAGGCAGAAGACAATTCTGCAGATGAACATACTCTGAATAGTAGGCAGTGATCGCGGTAATAAGTATCACTGATTATGTGGGAATTGATAGCCCAACCAAGTTCATAGGTCTTCGGCAAATGAAAGAACTAACTGCAATAGTCGCAAAGTAAGACCCACTATAACATGAGAAAGTGTTGGCGTCGAATGTTATGGGGGTCAACGATAGCAGGGAGAAATGGTGTTTCACCCTGTGCCGTCTGAGATCTCTCATTGAGTGGATAATGAGAATCAAGATACTGTCACCCTTTTGGAAACTGTGCTGATGTCGACAAAAAAGGGGGACGCGACTCCCAGAAGAAAATGGCTTCGTGAAATCTACTAGGTGAGGCGAGGAAGTGGAGGAGGTACATGGATGAAGTCAATATGTGGGAAGACTCAAGACTGCCCTTGGTTGGAGTATGTGTGAGATAAAAAGTGGCCACAACCGTTCAACGAGGTCGAGTGTCAGGGGGACGACAAGACCGGGGATAAGTTGTGCCAGAGGTGGGACAAGGAGAACAAATTCATAGGGTAGAGGTAAGTGGCCTGTGGGATACTCTGAAGATATGGAAGATGCCGGTAAGGGTGGATAATAAGTAGTGCTCCAACCAAGGGTGACATGGGTTGCGGTTGGCCAAAAAGGGAAGTAGGTCGCCCAAAGGTGACGACAAAAAGGTAATGCAATGACTAAAAATGAAGGTGTTTGTACAATAAATAACAAATATTTGGGGGGGAGTGTACAAATACAAAAATGGGTGCCCCAGTGTGATATGGTGGGCCCGGGTAGGGAATAAGTTGCTCAGAGAACTGATGAATGGTGGGGGGCCCATGGGTGGGTTTCTGTATGAGGTAGGTGAAATGAAGGGAGATTTGTAGATGGGTAGACAGATTGTGGATGAAATGAAGGGTTCATGTTACTGCGGAGGTGCAACCCGACCATAGAACTGTGGAGAGATAATCTAGGAGTCCATTGGGAAAGCTAGCAAAATGAGGAGAAGGAGTATGTGGTTGATTTACGACATGATGTAAGACTATCGGGACTCCCATCCCTAAAGGGTTTTGAAAAAAAACATGAGTGTCAGAAGTGCCAAGAGGTGCTATGAATGGGACAACTCATGTGGGTAAGAATGCTACCAGGTGACAGTACAGAAGATGCAAATGGAGGTGTGGGTACTGCAGAGCTGGGAATGGGGATCCTAGAGGAAAATGTCAGAGGGTGTGACTGGAAATGTAAGTGCGATACAGAGGGAAAGACTAGATGCCAGTGTTGAGTATATACTTGAAGGGGTTGTGCCGATGTATGATGATCAAGTACCTGCACACATGAAAACCAAATACCCGACGTGAACAATATCTGAAGAGAATCCAAGATATGAGCATGTATTTGATAAGTGTGAATATGCGCATGCGTACCTGATCAGGTTATGAAAAATGGCACCCCGAGGGCTCAGGATGAAAAGAGGCCTAGGGACTGTTGTGATGTAGATGATGGGATGTTGATCTCATAGCTGAAGACGGATCGAGAAATGGACACAATGAGCTCTCGGAATGGTGAGTGGAAGTTTGGCAAAAAGGCCTATATATAGTTGTAGGGCCCACATTGCCACCTCATTTGTACTTGCTGCTATAGTGATTGGACAAGAAGCATTCAAAGGAGATTGTGAGATTTGGGGAGGATGAGGCATCTGATTGAGGACCCACGAGCATCAAGTTAGTGGTCTGATCATCCTGCATAGAATTAGGATTTCAATTTTTGGGCAGGGGCTGTACGGAGGGTCGTACAGAGGGGTTTAGGGGGTATGGGACCCACATGCACGGGCAATCTGGTAATAGGCACGCACACGTGCATGCCTGTCCACCAGATAGATGTGCATGGGAGTGTGGTTAAGGGAATTAAGGGTGCACATGATAGGCATGCATGTCAGCTGAACAGGCACGCACGTGTGCACGCCTGCCAGTTGAATAGGCGCGCCTATGTGCGCGCCTGCTGAGAGTGCGGTTGTGTAGTGAACAGGTGTGCACTCATGCGCGCTTGTGTAGTGAACAAGTGCGCATATGTGCGTGCTTATGGGGTGTATAGGAATGCATGTGTGTGCACCTGTGGGTGAAAAGACCGCATCGTGAAGGCAAGGCTGATGGGTAAAAAACGTGTGTTTTTTTTATGTTTTTGATTGTCCATGTGGGTGACTGAGGACAGTTTTGTGTTGTGCAGGTGAGCTGTGTGGATGATGCCGGTTGGTTGGTGTGAGCAGGATTGGTCCTAGCTGTGAGACGCCATGGCTATTGAGGAGCCAGGCGTACGTGCAAATTAGCATTCTATGGGCTGCTAAAGTTCTTTGAGTGCCCCTTGATACAGGTGCAGGAATATCTCCTGCAGTTTCTTATCCGGATGTGGAGTCCGAACCTGCACTGCTTCATAGTGCAGGGAGAGTAGATTCCCTTCACTGTGGTGGAGGACGTGTATTTTCTGACTGGGCTCCCATTTCATGGAACACCCTTACCAACAGAGCTGGTGCTTCCTAGGGATACACCGCTCGTGACGATGGGCTGGAGATATTGTTTGGGGCTGAACTGTATGTCCAGCTCAGTGGTGAGCATCGGGGTGATGGTTGCCCTAGCACATCACTGCATAGTAGCGATGATTGCGAGAGTGTATGGTTCACTAGCGACGCAGCAGATCAACGGTGGCCAGGTGGTGGTGATGGAGAGAGTGTTGACCGGTGAGCATTTCGCCTGGGGGCTTACGCTGCACTAAAGGATGGTGGGGCATTTGGACCACTGTTGATCCATGGATACGGGGGAGTTTTCCTTCAGGTCCATCCTGGTGGCCTGTTTTTTGGAGAGGATGCCGATGTTGCGCCCTAGGATTCTATTGGGTGCACCTGGGGCATGAGAGCCGCGGCTGAGGTGATGGTCGACCATGTTGCTTCACCATGGTGGTGGCGAGAGTGGCCACTTATTCACTCCAGAGGTGGCGCAGGCATGGCGGCAGATGTCACAGGTGATATTACGGTACCCCTATGCTGGGGTTGACTTCCAGGATGATCCAGACATGGTGCTACCTCCAGGGGAGGTTTTTGACCGTCGAGGTATGTGGATGATGGTGATGTGTATGTTTTTGTATTTTTGAGATAGCATTCCATATGTATATGATATAGATGCTGATATTATTTGTTGTTTGTTTTCATGTGTAGATGTGGCACCTTGTGGGCGCGAGGTGGAGTTGCAGAGAGCACCGGATCGTTAGGAGCTGGAGAGACTACCACGGGGAGAGAGACGTCGGTGTGAGGACGTCGCAGTGTGACCAGCTGAGCCAGAGAGGGAAGCGAGGAGACGTCAGTTTGATGACCTTGGTGCTGAGCCATCACACGCTCCTCTGGCGGCTACCAGAGTTGATTTTGAGGACATATGTCGTTGTTTGGAGGCAGTGTTATAGGATGTGCCTGAGGGCATATGGTCTCGCATCCATGATGAGGCTTTCCAAGAGCAGTGTGTGGGAGTGTCACTGCCATGGTGGGCCATAGTACGACGAGCAACAGTGGCTGCTATGATGACGACTGGATGACTACTGCCGGGGCAGGAGGGGCTGGTAGGGGGTGGACCACCACCGCCTGGGGAAGGTGGTGGTGGGCCACCACCACCTGAGGGAGGAGCAGGAAGTGGTGCTCTAGAGGCACCGTGAGTGGTGCTCTTATGCATTGATGTATATATATTTTTTGTATATAGTCTGGTGAGCCCATTTTGTATCGAGGTGCTTCATTGGCCTGCGGATAGTGGTATTTTTGTATGTAAACAGTTGGATGACACTGTGGACCTGTTGATATATACATGAGTATACATTTTTTAGATCTATGTGGTGTTTACATGTGTTTTTTTAATGTATTGATGACGTCTAATMTTTATATGTGATGACAGTTTGTGTTATATGTTTATGTATGTGTAGAGGTAGCTTGATGTGATATATGCCAGTCTAACACAATATTAGCTAGGTTATCCGTAATTTGATTCAATTGTCTTGGAATATGTGTAAATGTAATGGAATCAAAATGTCAAGATAAAAGTCTAACCTGCAGGTATTTGCGAAAGAGGTAAGGATCACGGACACGGTACACATTGTTGAGTTGGAGTACGACTAGTTGAGAGTCGAGGAAAATGCTAAGGTGACGAATACGGTGATGTTGGGCATCGACCAGGAGGCCAATGACGGTGGTGTATTCAGCTTGGTTGTTGGTTGCTGAACCTAAACATATTTCGCTCGAATGGAGCATTTCATGTGAGGGGGTGTAGAGAGCCCAAGCAGCCGAAGCGAGATTTTGCGTCCAACGACTGACGCCGTCAGCATAACTGATGTGATAGGCTAGTGTAGGAAGCATCTGTCAATAGAACAAAGGATAGTTTAGACGTGAGGGAGGGAAAAAAGATTAAAAATGCTATAAAATAAATAACCTAAAGTAGAATGACTATGTTTAAGCGTAAAATTTCTTGAGATACAACCCGTTGATGGGTTCTTTGAGAGAGAGGCCTTCAAGGGAGGCTAGGATGTATGCGCCTTTGGTGAGGCAATGTTGGATAATGTATGGGCCATGCTAGAGTGACTCAAATTTTCCATGGCCAAAGGTATCATGAGCGATATTGTAAGCCAGGATGAGGTCGCCTTCACGAAATGAGCGAAGATTGACATGGCGATCAAAGGTAGCCTTGGATCGTTTTTTAGCTGCCTCATTGTTCTGTAAGGAAGATCGACGATCTTCATCCAGAGACTCTAAGTTCAACAAGAGCTACTCCATTGGAGCAGTGTCAGGTAATAGCTCAATTGCGGTGCGTAAGGTGGGAATTTTGCACTCGATGGGAAGAGTAGCCTTAACCCCATGGACTAAATGAAATGGTGTGAAACCAATAGCTATTTTCACAACCGTTCGGTAAGCCCATAGCGCAGAAAATAACATATTATGCCAATTGGTTTTATGTTTATTAACCGTGCGCTGTAACATGGTCTTGAGGACTTTGTTAACTGGTTCAACCTATCCGTTAGAATGAGGGTAATATGGTGAGGCAAACTCATGAGAGAATCCTAACCGAGATGAGAGTTTGACGAAGATCTCATTCTCGAAGTGTTTACCATGATCGGAAATGAGTTGGAGGGGTACTCCAAAGTGGGATATGACGTGGTTAAAGAAAAAATGCCCTGCAGTGTCAGTGGTGTTGTTGAAGGTGGGCATAGATTCTGCCTATTTATGGAAGTAATCAATGGCGACAACGATGTATTTGTGACCATTGTTGGAGGGGGGATTACAAGTCATGAATTCGATGCCCCATTTACAAAAAGGGACGACAGTAATGACAGGGTGAAGAAGAGCGGGGGGATCTTGGGATTTATTGGCATAGAGCTGACATTTCCCACATCGTTTCACAGCATGAATGCAATCATGAAACAAGGTAGGCCAAAAGTAACTGGCTCGGATAATATTTTGAGCAGTGGATATGCCTGAAAGATGGCCCCCACATGTGCCACTGTGGCAGTCGTTTAAGACTCTATCGACCTCATCAATAGTCAGGCATCGACGAAGAATGGTGTCGATGCCCCGCCGATATAGGATGTCTCTGATGAGGAGGTAGCGAGGGGCCTGATGGAGAATATGACGACGATCATTTCGTGAAAGGTGGTTACCAAAATTTTGAGTGTGGAGATATACAAGGAGGTAACCGCACCAAGGATCATCCGAAGTGATGTAAAAGAGATATTCGTCGGGAAAGTCGGTGTTGACGGCGGCACTGGTGGTGGTAGAGGGGAGGGTCATGAAAAGTTCGGCGAGAATGAGGGCCTTCTTACTCTTAGGTGTTGAGAACTCGAGGTTGTACTCCTGAAGGATAACGATCCATCGAGCAAATTTTCCATTAAATTGTCGACTGCTAAGCAAGTACTGCATAGGGTTGGAATCTGCAACGACCTTTGTTGTTCGAAGTAGAATGTAGTGGCATAGTTTCTGGATTGTGAGGATGACTGCTAGAGCAAGTTTATCTTCGTGTTTATACTTCAAGGGTGGTCCTGAGAGGTTTTTACTAACGTAATAAATGACATGTTCATGATTGTCATCACCTAGCTAGACAAGAATGCCGGCTACTGATACTGCTGATGCTGATACATAGAGGATATAGTCACGATTATAGTCAGGTGCACTAATTAAAGGTGCATTTGAAAGTGTTGTTTTAAGATCGTCAAATGACTGTTGGGCATGGTCGTCCTAGTGAAATGGGATGTCGTGATGTAGTAAGAAAAGGAAATTGTGTGCGCATATGGCGTAATCTGGGAAAAAGCGTCTAAGAAAGTTAGCTTTTCCCTGTAGGCTCTGAAGTTGACGTAAATTCTGGGGAGGTGGAATTTCAGTGATTGCTTGGACTTTGAGGGGGTCTATGGTAATACCGCTTTGGGAAACAATAAAGCCGAGGAGGTGCCCTGCCGTGACACAAAACACGCACTTGAGAGGATTCAAGCGGATGTTGTACTAACGACACCGTTGAAAGATGATTCGTAAATCATCGAGATGCTAGGTGCATTTCTTGGATCGAGCTGTGAGGTCGTCCAATTAGGCGAGGATGATATGTGCCAGATTGTGAAAGATGTATGTCATGGCCAGCTGGAAAGTTGCGCTGACATTCTTTAAGCTGAAAGGCATGACACGATATGAAAAAGTACCCCAAGGGGTAGTGAATGCGGTTTTATATTCATCGGCTGGGTGAATTTGAATTTGATTATAACCAGAGAATCCATCCATAAAGGATAAAGCCTCTTGGTCTGCGTAGTCGTCGATAATTTGATCGATGAAAGGTGTGGGAAAGTTGTTTTTGGGACACGCGTGATTGAGATCATGAAAGTCGATGAAAACGTGGATAGTAACCTATTTTTTGTTAACGGGTACAGGGTTGGAAACCCATGAGGTATAGGCGATGGGGTAAATGAACCCGACAACGTGTAATTTGTCAATTTCATCTTTGATGGTCGCAGCTTTGGATGGGTGTAGCAGTCGTTGTTTTTGACGAATTGGTGTAATGTCGAGCCAGGTGTCGATGCAATGTTCAATGATGGAGGGATCGAGGCTAGGCATTTCTGTGTATGACTAGGCAAAAGTATCCCTATATTCCTGGAAGAGGGTTGTATATGCAGTGATTTCCTAAGGAGTGCAAGCATCTCCAATGGTGATTTCTTCGACGATGCCATTTTTGATGGAAATGTTGATTTTAATGGTTGGGGAAATGTTGTCCATGTTGCCTTCTTCAAAAGCATCAGGGGCAGTAATGGGGTTTTTGAACCAGTTGATAGGCCCTGATGGGATAAAATCCTTGGTTTCAATTGCGCAAATGGGGTTTTGGTTATGAGGCATGGAGGCTTCCTGTGGAGAGAAGAGTGTGCGATGGTGTAGTGCATCCCAGGGGAGGTCTGGGTGGTTTAACTTTTCGAGTATTTCCTCGTCACATTGGAAGTGATGAGAATACAAGGGGTCATGAGGAGTGATGTCGGTGAAAGTGGTCGTGTGGTTGCCCCCTGGTGAGGAAGAAACAGGGGGAACAATGTTAGGAGATCGTGAGGGTTCACTTGACATAAACCATATATTAAAGTACTGAGGGGTACCTGTGGTAGTTGGGTGTAAATATCCATAGGGGAATGAGCGGGAGAGTTGGGGGGATTGGGGGGTGAATCCTCAGATAAGTCGTTTAAGAACTAGGGAGGTGTTGGAAGGGCCTTGGGTTCGGGAGAAATGACATGGAGATCTTCTAGTGACGAAGTAATGTCAATTATTGCCTCTGCAGGCCGTTGAAGCAAGGTCAATTGGCGTTGCTTGTATTCAAGGATCATAGGAAACTGGTGTGTAAAATGAGCTAATGAGTCGCAGAGAGAGCAAGGGCATCTAATACATTCATTGACTGAAGTGGTGACATAACGGATGTCAGTGATATTTGTTGAGGAGGACGCAGCAGGACTGGGGTTACTCTAGAAGTTCTGGTGTACTGTGGCTAATGTCTGCCAAAAGCATGGTAGTGTTGGGAAATGGTGGGTATAATGGCCATATTCTAAACATATAGCACAAGCGTATTTGGTCCACAACCCTTTACTATTGGAAGGGGGGGTGTTGGTGGTAGGACTGGCTGTAGTGGTGAGTGTTGGGGGAGTGTGATTGAGTGGGATCAAATTCTGTAACTCTGGTAGAGAGGGGCAATTGTTGGTTGGGTGTCCCTCTTTCTCACATAGTGTGCAAGGTGGTGGGATGCAGGGAGGAAGTGGAGCTATGGGCTCCTTCTTCTTTCTCCTGCCCCTAGCTGTGGTAGGGGGGTTAGTGAGTGGGGGTGTGGTGGGAGTAAGTATGGGAATCGTCATGGGTATTCCTTCTTTTTGGGGGGGAAGGGATGGTCGAGGGACTATCTCTGGTGGGTGTAAATACCAAACTGGGATTGCTAACACCATATTAGGTAGTGTGAGTGTTGCGGCTACCTGAAAAGATTCGATACCTGGTGGAGGGTAAAAGAAGGGAATTTGGGTGATGGCTTGGGGAACTGTCTCCCAAACTGGGATATGTCCTTGGGGAGAGGTGGAATCATGGACTGGTGGGGTCGATGAGTGTCCAGGAGGTTCTTGAGGAGGGGGTTCTACGACGAGTGGGATGTTAGATATGATAGAAGCTGCTGTAGGAGGAAGGATATGTTATGTGTGAGTTCCGTTAGATGATATGACGCATACTTGATTGGAAGGATGAAGGAGTGGTGGTGCTCCATGGTACATTCCTAACAAGGATGGATCTTTAAAAATCCTAGGACCCATCTCGACGAGTGGGTATGTGTCGTGGCTTGCGTGGATGAGAGAAAGAATGTTATCGATGTTGGCAGATGGATTAGGCTCGTAATGTGAGACCTTGTCAATAGTAACGATCTTCCCGTTGTGAGGGAACATCATTGTCCGAAATATGGAAGATGCAATTTCCTTCATAGCATACATGTAGCTACGACCGAACAGGATATTATAATCGAGTGGGGCGTTAATAACTTCGATATCGATGAGAATAGTCTTGCCCCCTAGTTCGATGGGGACATTTTGGAAGAGCCCTTCAGGAGACGATGGTTGTCTGTCATAAGCTCGTAAAGTTATGTCAGAGGGTATGATTTTGGGGGAACCAAGCTTCTACCATACCATTTTAGACATAATGCATGTAGATGCACCTTCATTGATGATACATCGATGAATTGTGATGTTCTGTATTTTTACTAGTATTTGAAAAGCGATCAAGGCGGGAAGACGAGGTTCTCCGCTGTCAAGATCAAAGGTAATGAGTCAGGTATCTGCGGGGTCGACTACCCCCAAGGTGGAAAGTAATAATTTTCACTGAGTAGGACAAGTCTGGAGGACCTCCAAAACTCACATGGCAGCCGGGGATTGTGCTAAGTCGTCTACCAAACTATAGTTATGAGCTACCCTAGCCTATGTGTTGTGGATAATCCTGCCCAATGGGATGTGAGGGATGCAAAGAGGTGGCTCGGCGGTAGGGCGAGGAATCACCAATGGGGGTCCCATCGGTGTAGGGTTTGTCTCTAGAGGGATAGGAGGAGACTTAGCAGGTGCATGATACCGACGATTACTTGTTTGCAAAAGGATTTCTTCCTCACTAGTGAGGAGAATTGTGTGATCTGCTGGATTGTTGGGGTTGAGGTATTGTCCCACTGGAGGTGGGGGATGTTGTGTGTCATGTTGGGTGTTTATCACACCTTGATGTGGAATAGGATTTTCTAGCATGGTGGGAGGGGGTTGTTGCACGTATTATTGTGGTGCCTGCTGAGGGGTAGGCGGTGTTGGAGAATGGGGAACACTACCAGAGTCTTTCAACCATTTGAAATTAGCGATTTGGGGGCAGTGATGAGTGTAATGGCCGAAATCACCACAAAGGGCACAAGGGAAGTTGGTTTTAACATTATTGTTATTTCACCCTTGGCATTTATTATTATTGCCCCCTTGGGGGTTTTGGTTCCCTTGGTTCTGGTTGCCCCCAGTGGATTGGTGTTGTTGGGGTTGATTCCCGCCTTGAATTGTGTTGTTGTTATTCCTGTTCCATCCTTTCTTCTTGGCATTGTTCGACAGATGGGTTGGATTGGTTGTATTCAATTGTTAAAAATTTTGGTATTGTTCAACGGCAGAGGGTTGAACAAAATTCACCCCTACATGAGGATTGGGGGAATGCCATGGGTTGTGGAGGACCAGGAAATGGGAAGTATGGATTCTGTGGTGGTAATGATCCATAAGGTACATAGGAAGATGTAGTGATTTTTCTAGTACTATAAGCTGAGGTAGAGGGGGTACCAGAGTTTGTTTGAATAGGTGGATGTATGGGGGGTGCCGGTGGTGGTCCACTGATGGGTGGAGGTATAGCAACAGGGTATGGTTGTTGATAAGGGGGTGGGGGGTAATAAGAAGTGCCCCTGTATGTCGGTGGGTATTGAGGTGTTCCATACATCGGTGGTGGTTGGGGTTGTGGACTGTGGTGAGTGGTGGTACCAATCAGTCCGTCTGCTGAGTGAGACATCCCAGGTTTGTCTTGGCCAAATGGCACAGGTTTTGGAAGATCAAAAAGTACAGTGTATAAGTACCCTGACTGTGCATAGATGAGGTCATATTGTTGGGCCTTACTGATGGATTCCTCTTCGGATTGAGGGAAGGTGGAAGATACATCCTTACCAAGGAGAGAGACAAGTGGTGTAAGAAACTAGTCGAGACACTGTTGCTTGGTGGTTTCTACTTTGCACAAACTACGTCGCCTATGCCACTCATGAATGTGGTCGGCGATATGTGTGGCTGAGGTTTGTTTGAAATTAGACAGTAGTTCTAGACCATTGTCATGGCGGATGGGTAATTGGAAGAAGGTCAAGAATGCTTTGGCCAATGACTCAAAAGTGGCATGGGACCCTGATTTTTCTTCGACATACCATTTGGCCGATGGGCCAGTGAGTGTGCGTTGAAATAATCACAGTCTGATGGAATCATCCACAATGCTATTGGAGGAGCACCATAGGTGAAAGGTCATGACATGGTTGGCAAGGTCATCGCCTGTATTTCCTTCAAACTTTGGTATGTCCGAAGGTAGTTTGGTGGGAATTGCAATATAGGATCATTGCCATGTGGGATCATGCAATATAGGATCATTGGTGAGTTTGCTGAGATCCGATATGTTTAGAGAGGCCAAATATGGCATCTGTTGTGTGGGGGGGGGAGGATTAGCTCTGGCCATGGTGTGAGTCTGTTGTGAACCTGACCCTTGAGGGGGGCTAGGTGGGTTGGTGCTTCCTCTTTGAGAAGAAGTGGGTCCCCCGCTTCTGTGTAAAGGAGAGTGAGTGAATGGATGGCCTTGGGAAGTGGACCCAAGTAATGTAGAACCAAGCAAAGATGATCTTAAAACAGTAGAACTCACAGGAGTGTATGAAGGAGGTGCCGATGAGTGGGCAAGACCAGACACTCCCCCTAGGATAGGAGGGAGGTTTAGCAAGTTTCGTGAATGACGGGGGTTCTATGGTTCCCCTATGATGTCCGAATAGCTGTGTGAATGTGTGCAAAGTGTGGTGAGAGTAATATAGAAACAAGAGTCTTTGTGGTGAGTGTTACAAAATATATATATCCAAATAAAACTGTAATCATATGTGCATCATATATAAAATGTGTTTTGAAAAAGAAACATATATATATATATATATATATATATATATATGTGGTTAAGTGGGTTTTATCTGCATGGGGAATCAAAAAGAAAGCAAATGCTCATGCCCTAGAAGACGTAACATCCTTCCTCTCAAATAGCACTGGACCTTCCAATAGTACTCAACAGTGGGGTCTGAAGTCACTTGAAGAGAAACTAGTGAAGGATGAAATAATTGGTTATAATGAGGGGTAAAGGGGGCATATCCCGAAAGAGATGGAGATATTTCCCAATAGCCACACAAAATCTAATCAAGGTGCAATTGCAGCCCACAATTGCCACCTGGGTAGATGTCCTAAAGTTGGTCACTAGGTACCTCGGTCAAAGTGCGACATTTAGATTTTCGGCCTAAGAAATGGGTCATGAGCTGGATCCCGTCCAAGAGGTGGGTGCCTCAAGGGGGGATGCACAGAACAACCAGATCTTGGCCTTCAACCCTTCATGGGTATCTCCCTACCTTATGGTATTAGGAACACTTGACTTGGAGGATTTTCAGTTCCCTATTTGACAACTTCTATGGTTTTGACAATGTGAGAACCAGATAACGGGGAGTTATTTGGATGCCTATCCCCGAAATCCTACCTAGACTAAAAAAWTTCTTTTGGCACCTCCTGTGGAGGAAAACTTAGTGAGTTTTTAGAAATATTTTAGATGTAGTTGTTTTGGGAGGTTGGGGGTGCAAACCAACCTCGTTGATTAAAAATGGGAGTGGATAGTTTCATCAAGAAAAGGGTGGGGTATTTTCGGAATCCCTTTGGAGGAAACTTACTTTGACCTCCACGTTTCAATAAGAAGCTATGTGAGTGATAAGTGACTTTTGTGTGTGAGTGAAAGTGTGCCAATTTTTAGTGAATTAGATGTCACCTTGTTGCATGTGGACTTTTCTTGGTCCTTACAAGTGTTTGATTACCTAATTAACTAAGTGCCTTTGGTACAACCTTGCGTAATTCAAAAGTCCCTAGGAAGATAGCATGTGGGCATGTGGGTCCGTTACTATCCCTTTAACTCCCTATTGTGATGTAATGTAAGAAAAGCTTTGAAAGTATCCTAGATTGATCATGTGGGCATGTATGGGCCCGTTACAAACCTTTAAACTTCCCTAGTGATTTGATCTAAGAAAGCAAAATTCGAGCACTATCCTATGTTTGTAGCATGTGGGCATGTATGGGCCCATTACAATATTAAGATGTGTTTGAAAAAGTAAACTAAGAGGAGTCCCAAGAAGGGTTGTTTTCCTCTCCTAAAGGTTTTAATGTTCTTAAGGGAGATGAAATCATTTCACAATCTTTTTCTGATTCTCAAGATCGCTTGGAGGTGCGAGAGAAGAGCATACTAAGCGATTGTTATTCAACTTCTCGTCCCAATGCAAGTTAAATGTGATTAAAAATGATTTCCAACTTATCTTGTGAGTCCAAACAAGCCATCCATGTGGCTAATAAATGAAATCAAGGAAGGGAAATTGATTTTATCCTCCTAAGTGCCTATGTGTTTTTGACTAACCCCTATATATGATGAGGGGGATAAGTGTGGTGCAGCTTTAAAACATGCTTGAAATCATTTTTAAGAAGGAAAATGGCCCTCCCCACATCTCAACAACTTTACAATGTGAAATTTTGCACAAATGCGCGGGTCTTAGTGGAAACAGAGGTGCATAGAGCGCATGTGCGCGAACAGAGGAAATCAACAGGCGCATGTGCACAGAACATAACTGTGAATCAGGTGCATGTGCACATGATGCACGTTTGTGGGCCTAAAAACCCGCGCATATATGACACACGATTGAGAATGAAAAATCTGAATGGATTTCTCTCAATTCAAATTGGAATCGGCTGAGTGGCAGGTCGGCTTAGGCCGGTTAGTGTACCTGCAAGTTAAACAAACTAAAAGAAGAGAAAGAAAAACCCAAATGGGGTAGGAAATTGATACCTTTCCCTAGTGGAGTCACCAATCTATTGCGCCTCTTCCGTCACCTTAGTGAGAAAAATAGAGGTTCTTGCAAGCTCAGTTGGGTCTGTTGAGTAGGACAACTGCAAGGAAAAGAGTTAGGGAAAGAAAATAAAAACTACAATTAAGAATTAAACTAAGAAATGCAATAAAAACTAAATTCATGAGCATAGGGACATAGAAACAAAAGGAACCATAAGACCCATGTCACCAATGTTGAGGTTGATCTATTAGTGAAACAATACACCAAGAAGAAAGGGGACTATGAGTCCCTTCTTCCTCCAAGGGAGGGATCTTGGACCCCCACTAGCTAGGTCTTCTTACAACAAAGAAAAATGGAAAATGATGAAAGAACTCTTTACAAATCCACTCAATGGGTGAGATGGATTGCCCAATGTAATGGTGAAAATATGCTCTTGACAAGGATAGAGTTCTCAAGAGAATAGAGGCAACATAACATTACTTTGAATTCCTTGAAAAATGAGGTGCATCTATGGCCTTTTTATAACATTCCTTTGAGCTTTTGTTTAACTTCTTTGTAGTGTGAAAAGAGGCTAATTAGGGCATTCCTAGGTCTTTGACCAACCATCCAATCGAATCCAGTCCAGATTTGACGGTCAAATCGGCTTGGGAGCTGAACCATAAGTGGGTGGGAGGCCGAACACTCTCATAAATGTGTCATTTAGCAGGTGCACGACTTTTTGCGATAACAGTCGCACATCGTGCACATGTGCGCGATTTCTGCGCTCCTGTTTTGTGCATGTGCGCACGTGCCTAGTGTCTTCATAGCACCCTTCAATTTTTCACTACTTTGTATAGTTTTTTGACCCTTTTATGAATGCCTTGGTGTTAATTTAGGTCCATGGATGACTTCATCACTGTTTGACGATGCTGAGTTCTTGTAACCATGTGCGGACGAAATTTTAGTGATAACAGTTGGCTTCTTGATACACAATTATTTGACTAGCTTATCGTAGATTGGAATGTTTTTAATAGATTGAAGTGGGGGAATCTTGACACAAATATTTTTCAACTCATTCAAAATGTCAAATTCTAGTTGGGTGGTAAGTTTCTCGATTACCAATCGGTCTCGATAAGGAGGGACCTTCATGTTATCACTGAAATTTCGTCCGCACATGGCGACAAGAACTCCGCATCATCAAAACAGGACTAGAGTCATTCATGGCACAGGATTAATTCCACAGCATTGAAAAAGGGTCAAAAGCTATACAAAATGACCAAAAAATTGAAGGGCGCTTTATAGAACCTGGGTTCGCGTGTGTATGCACGTAACAGCAACGTATAATGCGCGCATCATCGCATGATGCGCGGCTGTTGGGCGAAAAACCCGCGCGCCTACTAAACGATGCATTTATTGAAATTGGTCGTCCTCCCAACCACTAATGGATCAGCTCCCAAGTCGATTTGACACCAAATCCGAGCTCAATCCTCATGGTGGGCTGGTCAAAGACCTAATTGAGCCCTAAAGAGCTCCTTTTCACATTCTAAAGAGGTCACATAATAACCCAATGCTTGGCTATAAAAATCCATGAATAACCACCATTTTCTCAAGGAATTCTTTGTATTGTTATGCTGCTGAGATTGCTAAGGACTCATTCTTTGGCAATAAACATCACAAGCTGCATTTCATAGAGCTATTCACCCCTCTCTTGAGTGAATAAGCTTGGAGTTCTTTCACCCACATTTTCATCTTTTCATTGTAAAGGAGAGCAAGCTTTGAGGGCCTCAAGAGCCTTCCATTTGAGAAAGAAGGGACCCAAGTCCCCTTTCTTCATTGTGCCTTTGGATTTCATCAATAGATCAGCTTATACATTGGTGATATTGGTCCATTTGTCTCTATTTTTCATTTTTCCATATGCTCATAGTTTTAATTAGTTTTAGTTTGATTTTTGTTTATAACTTTGTTGTTTCTCTTTCTAACCTTTTACTCTACAACTGTCAAGCCTAGCAGAGCCCAACTGGGCATGTAAGCTCTCATTATTTGCTCACCAAGTGACGAATTGGGTGCAAACACTTCATAATTTTTAAAGGTTCATTTTGGGGAAGCTTTGGTTCTTGATTCTTCGGGATAATAACATCTTCCCACCTAGTGTCATCCATGGGTTGTTTGGTGATTTCTTCTTCTTCTTCTTCTTCCTGGATGACTATTGAGGGTCTCTGCCTCTCCAAAACTTTTCCGGATCTTAATTGAATTTCCTGTAATGGAACAGGAGTAATAACATATGTCGGGAAGGCTTGCATCTCAACACTGTTAAGAGGTTGAGGGGGGCTTATTCTTAGGATTCGGCATTGGTTGTGCCTATAATAGTGTTGGTTTTGGGGAGCTTGCATTTTGAAATTGTAGCGGTTGTTGTTGTGGGATAGGAGGTAAACGTGGTGGAACAAAACCTGGGAAAAGTTGTGGAGTGTTCGATGAGAACTGAGGATAAGGATGGTTGGACATAGGAATAGGAATTGAGGGTTTCCTTGGTTTTGTCCTATCCTCCATCCTTGAATACAAGGATTTTGGTACTGAGTAGACCATTTTTGCCAACTTGGTGAGTTCTGCTGTTGTTGTTGATAATAGGGTGGAAATTGAGACTGTAGATACGGGTATGTGGGTTGATTCCTAGGCTTCCATGGCCTTCTAGGTGCATAAAAATACTCCCCAGGATCCCCACTCCTATAGATGGCTAATAAATTGGGCAATGATGGACATTTTTCAGTCACATGGTCTTTTGTACAAAAGCCACAAACTGAAATGTTATCTAATGGGCACTCCCTTGAGGAATGTTTCCTCCTGCATCTTGGGCAATATATGTTCATTGCTGCATTTTCCTCCTCCTGTTACTTTTTGAGTTTAAGGGTATCTGACTGGGTATCTAAAAGGTTCCCTATCTCTACTCTCGTAATACCACTTGAACTAACTAGTTTTAAGCTTCTATTGTAAGGGTCTCGAACATTCTTCCCTGTTTTGGCTCTACGCCTTGAGTAATTTTTACACATTTCACATATTTCAGCGAATGGTTTATGAGAGATGTCACCTGATGCCATCAGGTTAAGCATCTCTAAATATTCTTCTGAAATTCCCTTAAGGAAAAGAGCCCTAATTGCATCCTCTGGGAGGTCATGGTATTTTGACTTCTGGGAGATATAACCAAATCTTTCCATATAATTTTCAAGGGTCTCGTCTTAAAAATGTCATTATGAGACTCTTTGGTCTTGTAGTAGTCTTGGTACTTCTTGAAAAATATGTCTTTCATGGCTTCCCAAGACCTAATACTAGATTCTACCAACCCTGTGAACCATATTAGTGCAGAGTCTTTGAGGGTGGAAGGAAAGAGTTTTAATTTATGGGCATATTGTATGTAGTTGTAACTCCTACACAAGATATCAAATTCAAATAGGAAGGTGTCTGGATCTTCACTGTTTTTACCATAAAAGGTAGGCAGTGTTGAGAGAAGAATATTCTTCATGTTGACATTCAGAGTGGTGTCTAAAATCGAAAACCCAAAGGTAGTTTCGGTTTGGTTTCCAGTTTATTCTTCCTCTCTGTGTCTTACATTGTTATGGTCCTCCTGATCATCCATATTGGCTTGATTTCCAAAAAGAGAGTACCTAGGTGGTTTTATCTTTGAAGAAAACATGGTTTCCATTTAATGGAAAGGTATTCCTATGGATTGGATGTCTCAGACTCTACTCGAGCCGGTTGAGACTATTGGTGCCAAAGTTTCTGTGTCAATTTGAGAGATGATTACATTCGTTGAACTACCAAACAAAAGATTCACCTATTCAGGGTCTACGATGTCTTTAAAATTAGGGTCCCCTAGTGGTGGTGTAAAAGAAAATGTTGTATTGTTTGGTTCTATGGAAGACTCGAGTGGTCTTGCCTCCTATCCTAATATGATTGATGCTTCAGTTTCTTGTTCTATAGTTCTCCTTGTGTTAGTCCCTTCAGAGACTATTTTATCTCTTTGAGTCGAGCTGGCTTCTATTTTTCGGTATCCGTCTACAGATTTTATAAGTGGAACGTTCCTTCCCCCAAAGAGATTGGAAGGAACCTTGGTTGAAAGGTCTTATTTTGATTTAATGTATCTACCCTGTGGGTCTCTAGGCCTATTCATGAAAGAAAGCAAAACCAAAAAAAAAAGCTACCATTTGATTCCTAGGTCTATTCATGAAAAATAAAAACAAAAAGAAAAACTAGCATTGGGTTTGGGGGAACTTGCTATAGTAGATGTGCATGTTCTTACCTCTCATCTTAAATTCCCCCCACCACCAAACTAATGCTAAGCTCTAGAAATGGTCTATTTCCTAATTACTTCTTACCTTGAGACAACTACCCGAAAATGATGCMAAAAATAATGGGTGTTATATATGCACTAAAAACAAAGTAAAAACCCTCAATTAAATTGTCAACCCGGGGTAAGTAAAATTAGAGTTGTAGAAAAATATATGCCAAAGGTAGAAGGGTTGGTAGGAGTCTAGTCTAACTAAGGAAGGCAAATATCTAAGGCTAATCTATTCAAGCAAAACTATCTAATGAGAAAATCCTACTAAGAAAAATGAAACTAGGTAACCTAAGTACTTTTGGGCCAAGGGTCGATGGATAGTTCCTAAGAAAGAAAATGAAGACTCTATGTAAAGCAAACTAGTTCAACAATAAGAAAAAACAAACTACTAAGCATAATAAGCAAATGATGAAAGCAAACTTCTTTAACTTGCCAACCTACATTCAATGAGAAACTACCCTATGAAAGAAAACAAATAAGCAAGTAAGAAAAAACACCTATCTAACCTATTAAAGAAAATATTTAAGTAATCAAAGACACCTAACTAACCTACTAAAGAAAAATACAAGTAAGCAAAGGCACCTAACTAACCTACTAAAGAAAAAGACAAGTAATCAAAGGCAACTAACTACTGCAAGCAAAACTTCTCATTGAACAACTATCTAGCCTAAGAGGCAAGTGGAATAAATGCCTAATGCAAAACTATTTCTCTTGCATGAAAGGAAATTTAAATGCTCAATGCAATGCATGAAAGGAAATCTAGTCTATTGAGAGCAAGACATACTAACAAATAATTCTTGAGCAAACTTTTATATAATCTATCAAAGCAAAGTCTATCTATCCTACAACAACAAATAAGACTATTTCCTAGTCTATGAAAGCAAGAAACTATATCTATTAAAGCAGGAAAACTATTCTTTTAACTTATGACAATTCAAATATAATGTTGGTGGTTGTATGAATGCCTTCGGTGGTGACGGATGATATCTCGATGACACTTGACAACAAAGGACAATTTCAACAATATAATCTCAACATTAATCTCAATGGCAAAATGAAAGGTATGGATTAAACAATCCAATGAAAACTTAGCCATGATAAAAGTAATGTTAAATACCCTGCATATTCATGTATAAGCCATCAACAACATAACGATATCATCATTATTTAACTAAGAAATTTAATTGCATTTTAATCTATGAAAGGAAATTGCATAAAAGAAAACTATGCTATGTCTACTCTAATCATTCGAACTACAATAAAGAAATGACTAAAAACATAAATTAAAATTGATATTAAAAAGTAAATTAACAATCTATATTAACCAACAACTAATTAAATGAAATCTATATAAAACTGAAGTAAGCAAGCTGTAACTAAAAATGGAATTAAATCTATCCATCCATCAATCCTTGTCAGAAGAAAACCCAAATTAAAACTATGTTCTGTTCTAATTAAAAAGCTGTTCTAAACTTGACTGTAAAATTATAAAAGAAAACATCATTTAACATCTACTTTGCACACAGTGTTAGTATATATATAGAGAGAGAATTTCTAATTGCAGACAGGGTTAGTATAGAGACTTGCAAGTCTATTTCTAATCTACAAAATCAATACATGCTAACACATATCATCATCTAACTTGCAAAAAAAGAAGTGAAACAATAAGCTACAACAAACTAATTAATTAAATAAAAACGTGCATATACATGAAATAAGAAAGAACAATTTGAATTAAGAAATGAATAAATAACATAAGAATAATCACCAGACTGTTGGTGGGCCTCCCAGCAAGTCATGGCTACCTCCTACAAGCACACCACGAACTTAACAAGGCGAATTCACCATGAAAGCTTGAAAACGCAGTTCTGGCACAATTCTGGCAATGTAAAATACCAAAACAGAGAAAAAGGAATTTGTCTCTAATCTAATGGCTCTTCTACTTGGTTCAAAAATCTTATGACTATCCTATCAGTATTTATAAGCTTACAACCCAAGTGGTCGACCACAGGAGGGTCAAACCACTTCTAATTTCGACAAAATACAATAAATGATGCCCTAAGTGACAAAACAGAGCAAGCCAATAATCGCTTTCTTTGGACAATTGAAACTGAGTTTTCTGGAGCTTAGTAGCTAGAGGGGGCGATCATGAAGAAAACCCATGTGCCTAATTTGTCCATCACTGGCCACCAATTCCATAACCACCAACTCACCTTACATTTTTGTGCAATACTGAGTGATGAAATGAGTGTCGGATCGTGTACTAGAATGAGTGTTGGAATGAGTGTCGGATCAAGTGCCTGAACTGGAAACATGGTGTGTTTTTCACTGTAATATCAAAAAAACGTGAATTAGCTTTTAGAAGTCATAAAACGTGATGAATTATAATTGATTTAATCATTAAACATGAATTACACGTACCTTATGGCGATCATTCCATTTTATCATGAAATTCTTCAAAAAGATCCTTCAAAAGATGAAAAGCACATATATACATATGGCAAAAGTGTATAATAACTGTCATTAAAATGATCATATCTCGAGCCCAACAATGTTCTTGCCAATAAAAGTGAATGTCACGGTTATTGAAATCCAATGGGTCTGTTCCATATTGAGTCAAATTTTAGGTCTGGAAAATGACAGATATGTGGTCGAGGTCATGTTAGGTTTTCTGTTAGCATTTTTCAGTTAGAGTCTAGTTAGTTAGTTTGCATCATCTTTGATAAATTCATAGTTAATAATTTCCACAAGTATCTAGTGAATTTTCAGTCACTAAGGCACTTCAGGTATTACACATACTTGCTAAAGATGTTCTTGGAGACAAACAAGAAAGAGTTCCCTGAAGCAACATTCATCTCAACTGAATGCAAAAGAATCACAATGCTCATTTTCATAAATAAGATCATGTCTAGAGTTCATAGCCTGATTTCCAATGCCAACCTACCAAGGGTCCTAGACGACATGAAGAGTTATTTATAGCCAAATCCAGAGAACAGACTGGGGGACTAGGTGATGTTCATGCATTCAACATTGATATGGGTTTATGGTTTCTATGAATACCCCTACCTTCTACCTATTTTTATGACACCCAGAGTCTTTTCCCTATATTTCATCAGACAAAGAATCATCTCAAAGACAAAACATTTCCTGAAACTTCACAAGGCATCCAACCTCAAATTTCCTTTCATCAAAGGACCCTTTGTTGTAAAAACTAGATCCTGTTTATCTCAGATCCATGCCAAACTCAAGGAGTTTGGATTTTCACATCTACAAGGGAGAATATATGATCCACATCATGTCATATCTAAAAGAAGATTGATGAAAAAACATGCCCCTTATGAACATGAGTATGTTGAAGGTTGTTAGGCCTGTGGGATATTGAAGAGGCGAGTTGTCAGGCCCATGAGAAATTTCTCTCTAGGTGAGAGAATTGTTAAGAATTGATTTGCAAAGGTGCTAAACTGCAACTACAGGTCTCTGAGACTTCCTGTCCAGCCTATTGCTAAAGCCCTGTAATGGAAGTGGGGCAGCTGAGGGACTCTTGAGTAGAGAAGGGTCACACTTCCTAGGGTGGGACATGCATGTGGGGACTGAGGGACTGTAGGCTGTTAATTTGAGTTGGCACATGTGACAGAGTCTTTCCTGTTGTCTGAGATACATTAACCTGGTTAGGAATCCCTTTACCCGGATGGAGTTTAGTCCCAGATTGGGGGTGACCCACTTCTTAGAGTGATGAGCAGCGTGGTCTAAGGTTGGGAGGTTCATGGAGGGTCTGCGCGTAGTTGGTGACATTCTTACCAAGATAAGTGTCAATTGTGTGCTAAATTACATGCTACATTATTATTTATGTGTTTTTTTTATGGGTTTATCCTATGTGTGGTTTATACTTGTCTTTATATTTATGGGTATTGCTTGACTATGCTGCATGTATATGTTTACTGTTATTTCCATATGAATCTATGCATTTACAAAATGTATTTTTTTGTTTTAAGTTTCATATATAAAGTTCCCCAAGATTTTATGTGTGTATATTTTTTAATTTGCATATAGTTCAATTTTTTTTAAATGGCATAGCCCAGTTGGATGTTGGGGATGTTACAATATGGTATTAGAGCTCCAGTTTTCAACATTGAGCCTGGATGAGCCGAGAAATTTGAATTGAAGCGAAATTTCATAGAGGATTGATTTCAAAGTGGCCAAATTTCAATTTACAAAGCGTTCATGGTAACAATTAGAAGCAATTGTGTGGAATTGGGAGAAAGCCCCAATTTATGTTGTTAAATTCATGGGGAAATTGAGAAATTTGGCCAAGTAGTGAGATATTCCTAATTTAATATCAGTTCTAGAAAATTCAGGCCTGGAATTGGTCAAATTTGAAGTTACAGGTGTTATCACTATAACAATTTTTCTATGAAATCTTGTTTCAGGGCTTAGCGAGATGATAAACTGGTGTAGAGGCATGATAAACTGGAGATAAAGGCCATATCTAGAAGAAGGAGGCTGATTCTAGTGGAAGTCTGGAGTTGATGTGACCTGATGGGTCACAGATTGCAGAAGCCATAGATCAATGGTCGGGGATCATTTCGGGTGAAGAACTAGCGCGAAGGTTAATTCTTGAAAGCGGGTCGAAAAGAAAACTGTGGTTTCAAGTCGAGACCATGTGTCGACACTGGGTTCATTTCGGGGTGATAAGCATTCTACCCCAAATTGCTTTCCCTCATCCTCGAAATCGAGAAGTGTATATAAAGGGGTGGACCCTTGTCATTATTTTTTTTTTTTTCAAATCATTGGAATGTCGAAAGTTGGCGCGACCGCTCCATTCGAACTTAAGCTCAACAATGCACCAAACTTACATGTTTTCTTCTCATTCACAGGTATTTTTCATTACTTCCATGGACCCTGCCATTATGTCTATAGCAGAGCAAGATCCCATGTCGAACAAAGAAACTCTAATTGACAGAGATTCATATGTGTTCGACACTGAAATACCCATCTTTCCCATCTCCGTATCCATAAATAATCTGTCAAATAATGTAGGTAAACAGATACCCTTTCTCAAAGTATTCCAGGCCTCCATAGTCCCTTATGCCATCGAGGTCACATTCCCTTTCCCATAATTCATAGGTTGGTGCACAAAGAAATACTCACAGGAAGAGAAAGTCCTCTTAAATAAACTAGGGTCTGATGTCTTGTGTAGAGTAGATAGCTCATCAATTTGATATGCCCTCGACATACCAGAGTCCCCCTCCATAGTGTTTGAACCATTTGAACAAGAAAATCTAATCATGGTGTACCAGGAATATCCCTCCGAAGTCAAAAACCTATTTTTACAGACAATTGTCAAACCCGAGCATATTTCTGAGAGTGTTCTTGCCAATGAAAGTAAATGTCATGGTTATTGAAATCCAATGGGTCTGTTCCATATTTAGTCAGATTTTAGGTTTGGAAAATGACAGATATGTGGTCGAGGTTGTTGCGCCTCTTTCATCACCTTGGTGAGCAAACAAGAGGTGCTTGCAAGATCATTTGGGTTTGCTGAGCAGGACAGTTGTAGAGAAAAGAGTTAGAGAAAGAAAAACAAAACTATAACTAAGAACTAGACTAATAGATGCAATAAAAATTAAAATCATGAGCATAGGGACATAGAAATAACAAGAACAAAAAGACCCATGTCACCAATGTTTGAGGCTGATCTATTGATGAAAACAAAGCACCAAGAAGAAAGGGGACTATGAGTCCCTTCTTCCTCCAAGGTAAGGCTCTTGGACCCTCACTAGCTAGCTCTTCTTACAACAAAGAAAATGGAAAATGGTGATGAAATAACTCTTTACAAATCCACTCAATGGTGAGATGGATTTCCCAATGTAATGGTGCCAATGTGCTCTTGTCAAGGATGGAGTCCTTAAAAAAATATAGGCAACATAACATTACTTTGAATTCCTTGAGAAAATGAGGTGCATTCATGGATTTTCATAGCATTGCATTGGGTTATTGTGTAATTGATTTGTAGTGTGAAAAGAGGCCATTTAGGGCATTATTAGGTCTTTGACCAGCCCACCAGTTGGATCCATCCTAGATTTGAGGGTAAAATCAGCTTGGGAGCTGAACCATGAGTGGTTGGGAGGCCGACCACTTTCATAAATGCGTTGTTTAGGAGGTGCGCATCTTTTTGCGCTAACAGTCGTGCATCGTGCGCATATGCGCGATTTATACATTCCTGTTCCGCGCATGTGCGCGCACGCCCAATGTTTGCAAAGCGCTCTTCAATTTTTCACTACTTTGTATAGTTTTTTTACCTTTTTGAATGCTGTGGTATTAATTCAGGTCCATGAATGACTTCATCACTATTTGACAATTTTGAGTTCTTGTAACCATGTGCGGATGAAATTTCAGTGATAACAGATGCCCCCTGATGGATGAGATTAGGAGCATACGTATAGACGAAATCCATCAATGTTTATTCTACTAAGAATGTTGTTGTAAGAGAGAGTAATAGTGTGATTGTTTAGAGCGATCCATTGGAGGGAAAAAGGAACCAGTAGGACCCAACCTTCTATGAGGTGTGCAAAATAGAAAACTGTGTACAAACAAGGCAGGCATGCCCCATGCTCGTGTCATGTAACTCTGAAAAAAAATGACTGAAGTGTTGGAGTAGAAAACTGCAGCGCCCTTGGGGGCGGTCGTGATAGAGGCATAAGACAATTCTACAGATGAACATGCTCTGAATAGTAGGCATTGATCACGGTAATAAGTAGTAGCGATGATGTGGGCATGGATAGCCCTGTCAAGTTCAGAGGTCTTCAACAAATAAAAGAACTAACTACAATTGTCGCAAAGTAAGACCCACCGTAACATGAGAAAGTGTTGGCATCAAATGTTATGGGAGTCAAAGACAACAGGGAGCAATGGTGTTTCACCCTGTGTTGTCTGAGATCTCTCATTGAATAGATAATGAGAATCAAGATACTGTCACCCTTCTGGAAAATTGTGTTGATGTCGACAAAAGGGGAACGCGACTCCCAGAAACAAAGGGCTTCGTGAAATCTACTAAGGTGAGGAAGTGGCAGAGGTACATGGATGAAGTCAAGAAGTGGGAGGACTCAAGACTGCCCCTTGGTTGGAGGGTGTATGAGATAAAAAGTGTCTGCAAGCATGTAACGAGATCGAGTGTCAGGGGGATGACAAGACCGGTGATAAGTTGTGCCAGAGGCAGGACAAGGTGAACAAATTCATAGGGTATAGGTAAGTGACCTATGGGGTACTCTGAAGATATGGACAATGCCAGCAAGGGTAGATGATAAGTGATGCTCCAACCAAGGGTGACATGGGTTGCGTTTGTCCAAAAAGGAGGGAAGCAGGTTGCCACAGGTGACGAAAAAAAAGACAATGTAATGACTAGAAAGAAAGGCGTTTATACAATAAATAACGAATAATTGGGGAGCAGTGTGCAAATACAGAAACGGGTGCCCCAGTGTGATATGGGTGGCCCACATAGGGCATAATTTGCTGGGAAAACTGATGAAGGGTGGGGGCCCCATTGGTGAGTTTTTGTACGAGGTAGGTGAAATGAAGGTAGGTTCGCAGATGGGCAAACTGATTGTGGAGGAAATGGAGGGTTCATGATATTGCGGAGGTGCAGGTAAAAAATAGAACCGAGAAGGGAAAATCTGGGAGTCCGTGTGGGAAAGCTAGAAAAATGAGGAGAAGGAGTATGTGGTTGATTCACGACATGATGAAAGACTATCAGGAATCCCATCCCTAAAGGGTAATGAAGAACATCATGAGTGTCAAAAGTGTCACAAGGTGCTATGAATGGGACAACTCATGTGGGTAAGAATGCTACCAGGTAACACTACCGAAGATGCAAAATGGAGGTGTGGGTACTACAAAGCTGGGAATGGGGATCCTAGAGGTAAACATCAGAGGGTATGACTGGAAATGAAAGTGCGATACAGTGGGAAAGACTACATGCCAGTGTTGAGAATATACCTGAAGGGGTTGTGCCAATGGATGATGAGCAAGTACCTGCACACATGAAAACCAAATACCTAAAGTGAACAATATCTGAAGAGAATCAAAGATATGAGCATGTATTTGATAAGTGTGACTATGCGCATGCGTACCTGACCATGGTATGAAAAAAAAGGTGCCCTGGGGGCTCAAGATGAAAAGCGACCCAAGGACTGCTATGATGTAGGTGACGGGATGTTGATCTTGTGGCTGAAGACGGATTGAAAAATGGACACCGTGAGCTCCCAGAATGGTGAGTGGAAGTTTGGAAAAAGGCCTATATATAGCTGTAGGGCCCACATTGCCACCTCATTTGTACCTGCTACAATAGTGACTGAACGAGTAGTTTGTAGAGGAGATTGGGAGATTTGGGGAGGATGAGGCATATGATTGGTGATTAGCGAGCATCAGGTTAGTAGTCTGATCATCCTGCATAGAAATAGGATTTCATTTTTTGGGCAGGGGCTGTACGGGGGGTCATACAGAGACATTTAGGAGATATGGGCCCCACATGCACTGGTGATCCAGTGATAGGTGTGCATACGTGCGTGCCTGTACACCAGATATACGTGCATGGGTATGCGGTAGAGAGAATTTAAGGTGCGCTTGAAGGGTGCGCCTGTGAGTTGAACAGGCGCGCACCAGTGCGTGTCTATGGGTTGAACAGATGCGCACCTCAACACGCCTGTATGGTGAATAGGCATGCGTAGGGGCACACCTGTGAAACAAACAGGTGCACACTGATGCGCACCTGTGTAGTGAACAGGCGCACATGTGTGCGCACCTGTGTAGTGAACAGGCGCGCATGTATGCGCACCTGTGGGTAACAAAACCGCGCCTAGGAGGCAAGGTTGAGGTGTATAAAAGCGAGTCTTTTTGATGCTGTGGATGGTTGCTTGAGCTGATATAGGACTCTGTGTTGTCTGCAGGTGGATGGTGGTGACGATGCCAGTGGGGTGGAGAGAGCAATACTGGGCTCAGTTGCGAGACACTGTGGCCATTGAGGAGCCCGATGTGCGTGTGACTTTGGAAACCTGTGGGTTGCTAAAGTTCTTTGAGTGCTCGTTGATATAGGCACAGGAGTATCTGCTACAGTTCCTGATCCAGATGTGGAGTCCGTAGCTGCACTACTTCCTCGTGCGAGGAGAGAAGATCCCCTTCACTGCGGTGGAGGATGTATATTTCTTGACTGGGATCCCCTTTCGGGGAACACCCCTACCGGCAGAGTCGATGCTGCCTAGGGGTATGTTGCTCGCCACTATTGGCTGGAGATATTGTTCAGGTCAGAACTTTATGTCCGAGATGGTGGTGAGCATATCGGCGATAGATTCCTTGGTGCATCGTTGTACAACAGTGATGATTATGCGAGTATATGGGTCACTGGCGACCCAGCGAATCAGTGGTGTCCAGCTTCTAGTGCTGGAGAGAGTCTTGGCTAGCGAGCGTTTCACTTGGGGGCTGACACTGCATGCGAGGATGGTGGTGCAGTTGGACCACTATTGGTCTACTGATGCAGGGGAGTTTTCTTTCGGGTCCATCCTAGTGGCCTGGTTTCTAGAGAGGGTGTCGATGTTGCGCCCGAGCATTCTACTGAGAATGCCAGGGGTGCGAGAGTCGCGGTTGAGGCAGTGGTCGACTGTTTTTCTTCGTCATGGTGGTGGCGAAGGTGGCCACTTATTTTCTGTAGAGGCGGTGTACGTATGGTGGCAGATGTTGTAGGTGATACTTCGGTACCCCTATGTCGGGGTGGACTTCCGGGATGACCTGGACATGGTGCTACCTCTAGGGGAGGTTTTTGACCATTGAGGTATGTTTAGTGTTGGTGTGTATGTTTTTTGGATTATTTTGTTTTTTGAGATAGTAATACATATGTAGATGATATAGATGCTGATACTATTTGTTGTTTGTTTGCGTGTGTAGATGTGGCATCTCACGGGTGCGAGGTGGAGCTACAGCGAGCATCAGAGAGACCACCATGGGGAGAGAGACATAGGTGAGATGAGGCCACGGTGTGACTGGCTGAGCCAGAGAGGGTGGCAAGGAGGCGCCGGTTTGATGACCCATGAGCTGGGCCATCACATGCTCCTCTGGTGGTGGTCGGAGCTGATTATGAGGACATACGCTATCGGTTGGAGATGGTATTACAGAAAGTGCCTGAGGGCCTATGGTCTCGCATCTAGGATGAGATGTTCCTGGAGCAGTTTGTGGGGGTTCCGCTGCCATGGCGAGCCATTGTGTGACGAGCAGCAGTGGTTGTGGCGATGACGAGTGGATGACTACCACCAGGGAAAGAGGGGACTGTAGGGGGTGGGCCACCACCTCCTGGGGCAGGTGTTGGTGGGCCACCACTGCCTAAGGGAGGGGCAGGTGGTGGTGCTTTAGAGGCACCGTGAGTGGTGCTTTGATGTACATATGTATTTTCTTTGTATATAGGCTGGTGAGCCCATTTTGTACCGAGGTGCTATATTGGCCTGCGGATATGTGTATTTTTTGTATGCAAACATTCAGATGACACTGTAGACCTATATATATACATGAGTATACTTTTTGAGATCTATGTGGTGTTTACATGTTTTTAGTTAATGGTTTGATGATTTCTATTCTATATATATGTTGTGACAGGATTTGTGATGTGTTTATGTACGTGTAGAGGTATCTTGATGTGATATATGCCAGTCTAACACAATATTAGCTAGGGTATCTGTGATTTTATTCAATTATCTTGGAATATGTGTAAATGTAATGGAATCAAAATGTCGAGATAAAAACCTAACCTACAGATTTTTGCGAAAGAGGCATGGATCACGGACGCGGTACACATTGTTGAGCTGGAGAACGACTAGTTGAGAGTCGATGAAGACGCTAAGGTGATGAATATGATGATGTTGGGCGTCAGCCAGGAGGCCAATGATAGCAGTGTATTCGGCTTGGTTGTTGGTTGCTGACCCCAAACATATGCCTCTTGAATGGAGCATTTCATGTGAGGGGGTGTAGAGAGCCCAAGCAGCCGAAGAGAGATTTGGTGTCCAACGGCTGGTGCCGTCGGTGTAACCGATGTGGTAGGCTGGTGGAGGAAGCATCTGTCAATAGCACAAAGGATAGTTTAGATGAGAGGGGAGGAGAAAAAAGATTAAAAACGGTAGAAAAAGAAATAACCTAAAGTAGAATGACTACTTTTAAGCATAAAATTTCTTGAGATACAACCCATTGACGGGTTCCTTGAGAGAGAGGCCTTTGGGGGAGGCCAGGATGTATGCACCTTTGGTGAGGCAATGTTGGATAATGTAAGGGCCATGCCAAAGTGATTTGAATTTTCCGTGGCCAAAGGTATCATGAATGATATCATAAGCTAGGACGAGGTCGCCTTCGCGGAATGATCGAAGGTTGACATGGTGATCAAAGGTAGCCTTGGATCATTTTTTAGCTGCCTCGTTGTTCTATAAGGAAGATCGACGATCTTCATCCAGAGACTCCAAGTTAAGCAAGCGCTGCTCTATTGGAGAAATGTCAGGTAATAGCTCAATTGCAGTGCGTAAGGTGGGAATTTCACACTCGATGGGAAGAGTTGCCTCGACCCCATGGACTAAATGGAACGGTGTGAAACCGGTAGCAGTTTTCATAGCCGTTCGATAAGCCCATAGCGTAGAAAATAACATATGATGCCAATTGGTTTTATGTTTATTAACCATGCGTTGTAACATGGTTTTGAGGACTTTGTTAACTGCCTCAACCTGTCCGTTAGACTGAGGATAATATGGTGAGGCAAACTCGTGAGAGAAGCCTAACCGAGATGAGAATTCGACGAAGATCTCATTCTCAAAGTGTTTCCCATGGTCAGAAACGAGTTGGAGGGGTACTCCGAAATGAGATATGACGTGGTTAAAGAAAAAATGCGCTACAGTGTCAGGGGTGTTGTTGAAAGTGGGCATAGCTTCGGCCCATTTGGTGAAGTAATCAACGGAAACAACGATGTATTTATGGCCATTGCTGGAGGGGTGATTACAAGTCATAAAGTCGATGCCCCATTTAAAAAAAGGGCCAACAGTAATGACAGGGTGAAGAAGAGCGAGGGGAGCTCGGGCTTTGTTGGCGTAGAGCTGACATTGCTCACATCGTTTCACGACATGAATGCAATCATGAAACAAGGTAGGCCAAAAATAACTGGCTCGGATAATATTTTGAGCAGTGGATATACCCAAAAGATGGCCCCCACATGCGCCACTGTGGTAGTCATTTAAGACTCTGTTGGCCTCGTCAATAGTCAGGCATCGACAAAGAATGGTGTCGACGCCCCGTTAGTATAGGATGTCTCCGATGAGAAGGTAGCGGGGGGCCTGATGGCAAATATGTCGACAATCATCTCGTGAAAGGTGGTTACCGAAATTTTGAGTTCGGAGGTAGACAAGGAGGTCGCCGTACCAAGGATCATCTGAATTAATGTAAAAGAGATGTTCGTCTGGAAAGTCGGTGTTGATGGGGGCACTGGTGGTGTCAGAGGGGAGGGCTGTGACAAGTTCAGCGAGAACGAGGGCCTTCTTACTCTTAGGTGTTGAGAAATCAAGGTCGTACTCCTGAAGGATAACGATCCATCGAGCGAATTTTCTGTTAACTTTCCGGCGGCTGAGAAAGTACTGCATAGGGTTGGAATCTGTGATGAACTTTGTGGTGCGAAGTAGAATGTAATGGCGCAGTTTCTGGACTGCGAGGAAAACTGCAAGAGCAAGTTTCTCTTCATGTTTATACTTCAAGGGTGGTCCTGAGAGGTTCTTACTAACGTAAAAAATGACATGTTCACAATTGTCATCTCCGAGCTGGACGAGGATGCCGGCTACTGATACAGCTGATGCTGATACGTAGAGGATGTAGTCGCGATTATAGTCAGGTGCACTAATTAAAGGTGCATTTGAAAGCACTGCTTTAAGATCGTCAAATGAATGTTGGGCATGGTCGTCCCAGTGAAAAGGGATGTCGTGACGTAGTAAGTGGAGGAAACCGTGTGCGTGTATGGCATAATATAGGACAAAGCATCTAAGAAAGTTAGCTTTGCCCTGTAGACTCTGAAGTTGCCGTAAATTCTGGGGAGGTGGAATTTTGGTGATAGCTTGGACTTTGAGGGGGTCTACAGTAATACCGCTTTGGGAAACAATAAAGGCGAGGAGGCTCCCTGTGGTGACACAGAACACACACTTGAGAGGATTCAAGTGGATGTTGTACTGACGACACTGTTGAAAGATGATTCATAAATCATTAAGATGCTGGGTGTGTTTCTTGGATCGAGTTGTGAGGTCGTCCAAGTAGGCGAGGATGATATTAGCCAGATCGTGAAAGATGTATGTCATCGCCCGTTGGAAGGTTGTGCCGGCATTTTTTAAGCTGAAAGGCATGACACGATATGAAAAAGTACCCCATGGGGTAGTGAATGCAGTTTTATACTGATCGACTGGGTGGATTTGAATTTGGTTATAGCCAGAGAATCCGTCCATAAAGGAGAGAGCCTCGTGGCCGGCACATTAGTCGATAATTTGATCGATGAAAGGCATTGGAAAGTTGTCTTTGGGACATGCGTTATTGAGATCACGAAAGTCTATGCAAATGCGGATAGTGCCCTATTTTTATTCAATGGGTACAGGGTTGGAAACCCATGAGGTATAAGAAATGGGGTAAATAAACCCGGCAATGCGTAATTTGTCAATTTCGGCTTTGATAGCTGCGGCTTTGGATGGGTGTAGCAGTCACTGTTTTTGGCAAACTGGTGTGATGTTGGGCCAGATGTCGATGTGATGTTCAACAATAGAGGGATCGAGTCCAGGAATTTCTGTGTATGACCAGGCAAAAATATCCCTATATTCCTGGAAGAGGGCTTTATATGCGTTGATTTCCTGAGGAGTGCAAGCAGCTCCAATGATGATTTCTTCAACGATGCCATTTTTAATGGAAATGTAAATTTTGATGGTGGGGGAAATGTTGGCCATATTACCTTCTTCAAAAGCATCAAGGGTAGGAATGGGATTGCTGAACCAATCGATAGGTCCTGATGGGATAAAATCTTTGGTTTCGATTGCGTAAATGGGGTTTTGGTTAGGAGGCATGGGGGATTCCTGTGGAGAGAAGAGTGCGCAGTGATGTAGCGCATCCCAGGGAGAGTCTGGGTGGTTTAGCTCTTCCAGTATTTCCTCGTCGCATTGGAAACACCGGGAATACAAGGGGTCGTGAGGAGTGATCTCGGTGACAGTGTGGTTGCCCCCTGATGGAGAAGCAAGGGGAACAATGCTAGGAGATGGGGAGGGTTCACTCGACATAAACCATATATTGAAGTACTGAGGGGTACCCGTTGTGGTTGGGTGGAGAGTGTCTGGGGGGGTTGTGGGGTAAATCCTCAGAGACGTCATTGAAGAACCATGGAGGCGTTGGGAGTGCCTCGGGCTCGGGAGAAATGACATGAAGATCCTCTAGTGATGAGGTAATGTCAATTATCACCTCTGTGGGTCAGTGAAGTAGGGCCTATTGACGTTGCTTGTATTCGAGGATCATAGGACACTGGTATGTAAAATGAGCTAATGAATCATAGAGAGAGCAAGGGCATCTCATACATTCATTGACTGAAGTAGTGACATAATGAATGTCAGTGATACTGGTTGAGGAAGATGTAGTAGGGCTGGGGTTGTTCTGGAAGTTTTGGAGTACAGTGGCTAATGTCTGTCAAAATCTTAGCAGTGCTGGGAAATGATGGGTATAATGTCCATACTCTGAACATATAGCACAAGCGTATTTGGTCCTCAACCCTTTACTACTAGAAGGGTGGGTGGTAGTGGTAGGATTAGCAGTAGTGGTGGGTGTTGTGGGAGTTTGATTGAGGGGGATCAAATTCCGTAATTCAGGTAGTGATGGACAATTGTTGGTTTGGTGGCCCTCTTTCTCACATAATGCGTAAGGTGGTGGGATACATGGAGAAAGTGGAGCGGTGGGATCCTTCTTCTTTCTCCTACCCCCAGCTGTAGCAGGGGGGTTAGTGAGTGGGGGGGTGGTGGGGGTAAGGATGGGAATCGTCATGGGGATTCCTTCCTGAGGGGGAAGGGATGGTCGAGGGACCATCTTTGGTGGGTGTAAATACCAAACTGGGATTGCTAATACCATATTAGGTAGTGTGAGCATTGCGGCTACCTGAAAAGCTTGTATACTGGGTGGAGGGTAAAAGAAGGGAATTTGAGTGAGGGGTTGGGGAACTGTCTCCCAAACTGGACTATGTCCATGGGGAGAGGTGTAATCATGAACTGGTGGGGTCGATGAGTGTTCAGGGAGGTTTTGAGGAGGGGTTTCTGTGACGACTGGGATGCTAGATATGACAGAATCCTCTGTAGGAGGAAGGGTATTCTCTGTGTGAGTTCCATTAGATGAGATGACACAAACTTGATTAGCAGGATAAAGGAGTGGTGGTGCTCCATGGTATGTCCCTAACAAGGATGGATATTTGAAAATCCCAGGACCCATCTCGATGAGTGAATATGTGTCTTGGTTGGTGTGGATGAGAGGAAGAATGTTATCGATGTTTGCAGATGGGTTAGGCTCATAATGTGAGACTTGGTCAATGGTCATGATCTTTCCATTGTGGGGGAACATCATTGTCTGAAAGACGGAAGATGCCACTACCTTCATAGCGTACATGTAGCTATGATCGAACAAGATATTATAATTGAGTGGGGTGTCGATAACTTTGATATCGATGAGAATAGTCTTGCCCCGGAGTTTGACGGGGACATTTTGGAAGAGCCCTTTAGGAGAGAATGGTTGTTCATCATAAGCTCGTAATGTGATGGCAGAGGGTATGAGTTCCGAGGAACCAAGTTTCTTCCATACTGTTTTGGACATGATGCATGTAGATGCACCTTCATCGATGATACACTGATGAACTATGATGTTCTATATTTTTACTGGTATTTGAAAAGCGATCAAGGCGGGAAGATGAGGTTCTCCACTGTCAAGATCAAAGGTGATGAGTCGGGTATTTGCAGGGTCAACTACCCCCAAGGTAGAAAGTAATGATTTCCGCTGTGTAGGACAAGTCTGTAGCACTTCCAAGACTGACATGGTAGCCGGGGATTGTTCTAAGTCATCTACCAAACTGTAGTTATGAGCTGCCCTAGCTTGTGGGTTGTGGACATTCCTGTGCAATGGGATGTGAGGAATGTGAAGCGGTGGTTTGGCAGAAGGGCGAGGGATCATTAACGGGGGTCCTGTTGGTGTCGGGTTTGTTTCTAGAGGGATGGAAGGAGACTCAGCAGGTGCATGATATTGACGACTACGCGTTTGCAGAAGGATTTCTTCCCCATTGGTGAGGAGAATTGTACGCTCTGCGGGATTGTTGGGGTTGAGGTATTGTCCCACCTGAGGTGGGGGATGCTGTGTGTCCTGTTGGGTGTTCATCACACCTTGATGTGGAATAGGATTTTGCAGCACACTGAGAGGGGGTTGTTGCATGTATTGTTGTGGTGCCTTCTGAGGGGCAGATTGTGCAAGAGAATGGGGAAGACTACCAGAGTCTTTAAACCATTTGAAATCAATGATCTGGGGGCAATGATGAGTGTAATGGCCGAATTCACCACAAAGGGCACAAGGGAAGATAGTTTCAACATTATTTCACCCTTGGAATTTATTATTATTATTGACCCCTTGGGGGTTTTGGTTCCCTTGGTTCTGGTTGCCCCTAGTTGGTTGGTGTTGTGGGGGTTGATTCCCGCCTTGACCTGGGTTGTTGCTATTCCTGTTCCATCCTTTCTTTTTGGCATTGTTCGATGGATGAGTTGGGTTGGCTGTATTCAACTATTGAAAACTTTGGTATTGTTGAGCAGTAGAGGGTTGAACAAAATTTACCCCCGCATGAGGATGTGGGGGATCCATGGCTTATGGAGGACCAGTAAATGGGAAGTATGGATTTTGTGGTGGTACCAATCCATAAGGTACATAGGAAGGCATAGTTCTTTCACTAGTACTATAAGCTGATGTTGAGGGAGTACCACTGGTTGTTGGAAGCAGTGGATGCATGGGAGGTGTTGGCGGTGGTCCACTGATAGGTGGAGGTATAGCAACAGGGTATGGCTGTTGATAAGGGGGTGGGGGGTAATAATAAGTTCCCCCATATGCCGGTGGGTATTGAGGTGTGCCATACATTGGTGGTGGTTGGGGTTGTGGACCGTGGTGTGTGATGGCACCGATCAGTCTGTTTGCTGAGTGAGACATCCCAGGTTTGTCTTGGCCAAATGGCATAGGTTTTGGAAGATCAGGAAGTACCGTGTATAAGTATCCTGACTGTGCATAAATGAGTTCATACTATTGGGCCTTGTTGATGGCTTCCTCTTTGGATTGGGGGAAGGTGGAAGCTACATCCTTACCTAGAAGAGAGACAAGGGATCTAAGAAACCAGTCGAGACACTGTTGCTTGGTGGTTTCTGCTTTGCACAAACTACGTCACCTATGCCACTCGTGAATGTGGTCAGCGATGTGTGTGGCGGAGGTTTGTTTGAAGTTAGATAGTAGTTCAATACCATTGTCATGGCGGATTGGTAATTGGAAAAAGTTCAAGAATGCTTTAGCCAATGACTCAAAGGTTGTGTGAGACCCTGATTTTTCTTCTACATACCATTTAGCCGATGGGCAAATGAGTGTGCGTTGAAATAATCGCAGTCTGATGGAATCATCCATAATGTTGTTGGAGGAGCACCATAGGTGAAAAGTCATGACATGGTTGGCAGGGTCATCCCCTACCTTTCCTTCAAACTTTGGTATGTATGAAGGTAGTTTGGTTGGCATTGCAGGCCATGTGGGATCATGCAATATAGGATCATTGGTGAGTTTAGTGAGATCTGGTATGTTGAGAGAGGCCAAATATGGCATCTGCAGTGGGGGGGGAGGATTATCTCTAACCATAGTGTGTTGTGAACCTGACCCATGAGGGGGGCTAGGTGGGTTGGTGCTCCCTCCTTGAGAGGAAGTGGGTCCACCGCTTCCATGTAAAGGAGAGCGAGTGAATGGATGACCTTGGGAAGTTGACCCAAGTAATGTAGAACCAAGCAAAGTTGATCCTAAGATAGTAGCACTCACAGGAGTGTGTGAAGGAGGTGTCGATGAGCGGGCACGACCAGATACTCCCCCTAATATAGGAGGGAGGTTGAGAAAGTGTCTTGAATGACGGGGGTTCTGTGGTTCCCCTATGATGTCAGACTAGTTGTGTGAATGTGTGAAAAAAGTGGTGAGAGTAATATAGAAACAAGAGCCTTTACGCTAAATGTTTACACAATATATATATCCAAATCAAACTGTAATCAGATGTGCATCATACATAAAATGAGAAAGAAGCATATATGTGGGT
>ML783757.1:82366-92889 GCA_009831015.1 Picea engelmannii
TACAAAGAAAAGATGGAAATGTGGGTGAAAGAACTCCAAGCTTATTCACTCAAGAGAGGGGTGAATAGCTTATGAAATGCAGCCTACAATGTTTGTTGCCAAAGAATGAGTCCTTAGCAATCTCAACAGCATAACAATACAAACAATTCCTTGAGAAAATGGTGATCATTCATGGCTTTTTATAGCCAAGCATTGGGTCATAATGTAACCTCTTTATAATGTGAAAAGGGGCTCTTTAGAGCTCATTTAGGTCTTTGACCAGCCCACCATGAGGATTTCGCTCGGATTTGGTGTCAAATCGACTTGGGAGCTGATCCATTAGTGGTTGGGAGGCCGACCAATTTCAATAAATGTGCCATTTAGCAGGCACGCGGGTTTTTCACCTAACAGTCGCGCCTTGTGCACATATGCGCGCCTTGTACGAAGCTATTACGCGCATACACGCGCGCGCCCAGAGGATGTAAACCGCCTTTCAATTTTTTGGGTCTTTTTGTATAGTTCTTGACCCTTTTGTTGTGCTGTGGAATAACCTTGTGCCATGAATGACTTCTTTTCTATTTTGATGATGTGAAGTTCTTGTCGCCTTGTGCGGACAAAATTTCAGTGATAACAGTAGGATTGTATTTGGAAGGAGCAACGAAAGAAAGTGGATAAAGCAAAACGGAGGATCTACATCAAACATCGATAGAAAAAGGTTAGTGGGTCTCTTCCATGTTTGTGTGTGAAAAAAGGGGTTTGAGTATTGGGGTGATAGGTTAAAAGTGATTTCTTTAAGGTCATGATCTGCGTACAATTTCAGCCCTAGCTTGTTAGTCCATAGGGTATTATTTCCCAACAACACAGAGACTTTTCCCTGGAGTTCAACAGACAAAGAATCATCTCAGAGACAAAACATTTCCTAAAACTGCAATAGGAATCCAACCTCAAATTTCCTTTCATCATAGGACCCTTTGTTGTAAAAAATAGACCCTTCTTATCTCAGATCCGGGCCAAAATCAAGGAGTTTGGAGTTGCACAGCTACAAGGGAGAAGATATGATCCACATCAAGTAATATCTAAAAGAAGATTGATGAACAAACATGCCCCTTATGAACATGAGTATGTTAAAGGTTTTGACTAATTGGAAAATTTAGAAACTTGTGTTGATATGAAAGCCATCTTGTAGCCTTTTCAAACACAACAAGTGGGGCCAACCCTACAACATATTTAGACACAGAAAAATCCTTCGAGGATGATAATTAAAGCCCCTAAGGTAAGTGTTTACACCAAGAGAAGTAGTTCAGAGGCCCTAGGCATCAACGGTCAACAAGTTGTCCCTAAAAATATGAAGATCACACAATCCCCACAGATAGTGGATCTGGAGGAAGAGCAGCCTAAAGAGAAAGTAAGTATGGATATGGTGGAGAGAGGCACCAACAATGAAGAAGATGGTAAAGGAAGCATGCTCCAAAGTGAAAGTAGCTCAAGATATTTCAGCAGCAAAAAACACATCTTTGATAAGGAACCTTTAGAATCCTATCAATCTAAAGAATATTTGGCAAGGAAATATGCTGAGAAAGGAAACTTGGTCATGAGTGAAATAAGAGAATTGATCCCTGAGGTATAAAATATTTTGCAACACAAGTCTTCTCTATTCACAGTCATGGATGTAGAGAAGAGGACACTCAACATAGCAATTGTAGATGAGGATAAAGTGTCTGAGATTAAGCTGCATTATGACAACATCAATGATCCATACAAGGTGAAATTCCACAGAAACACCAGTGACATGTTGTATTCAAATTACTTGGGTCTAAGCTTTAAGAATTCAAAGATGTCAACTTATGCACTTAAGTTGGAGGGGAATTTGAGACATGAGAAATCATCTAGAAGATCTTGGCAGACTCAAATCAAGAGATTAGAATATGAAGGCCCTTAGGGAGTGAAATCCTCTTTAGAAGAGAAAGACAAGTTGATTCAAAGCTTGAAGAAAAAACTAAAAATGTCTGTCACGGAGCATCCACAAACAACATAACTGGTTTCTTTAGAGTAGGAGAAGGAGACATTTCGATAGGAAGCATTGAATTACAAGGCCAAGGTATTACAATTGGATAAAGAAAAGGAAAATTGGTCACAAGGATAGATAGGAGTACCAAACATGGTTGTAGCTATACCTTCTTCTACAAAAACTGGGCCAAGCACTGAATGACTTGTCTAGTATATGTCACAAATTATCCCGAAGGTGGGAGAAATCAAAGGGCTAAAGGGAGATATAGAGAATTTTAAACAATAAATGAAAACAAAGGATGAGAAGATCGCCCAGTTCCAGAAGGAGAATCAAGCTTTGCAGGAAAGAGTAGACAAGATGAAGACAAGGTTGAAGGGAAAAAGACTGTTGCAAGGAGCCAAACATGTCATCTGGGATTCTATTGCTACTGAAGCTTCCATGTTCAAGGTGTACTTAAATTTCATCAATGACAAAGATATCATGGCCATCACAGCCAGAAGTAGGTGCACTGTTTTGAATGAGACACTGGTGAAGAAACCATCAGAGTGGGCCCATAATGCTATAAATCTTCTGAATTCCATCCCCATCACTGAACTTCAGACCATTGGGGTCAAAGACAGGACTACATTGATCATTTGGGATAGGAGGGTCATTGCCAAGCATAACCTACTTAAATCATTCCAAACCAAGGCCATACAGATGGAGCCGAGTATACAAGAATTCAAATATCTATTTGAAGAGTTGTTCATCAAAGGCCTCCCACCATTTTGGGATGGCAAAGGAAAATTGTATGATCGGGAGAAATACAACTCTCACCTCGCCCAATGCAGAATGGATCACTCCAAGTTTGAAATCCTGGAGGAAAACACGAAAGGAACAAATCTAGTGGAGTATTTGATCACATATTTTGAGATCTTGAATCAACTCAAGATAGTAAATATTTGCTGGCATAGGGGCAGACCTAGGGTTCAATGTTCAAGAGCGCACTAACAATCCCTAACTACTGGTCCTTTTGGAAACACCTGCGAAGCAGATCCAGTCTTACCCGAAGTAGCTATAGGGAGTTTCAGGACACAGGTGTCCACAAGCAAAGGAAATGTAGAGTGGATTCACAAAAAAAACACACAACAAATTAGTCTTATTTATCTTCCTTTAAGCCTACTATGAAAGCTATACACTTAGATCTAACACAATATCACAATATAAGCATATCAAATGACAAAAAAAAAGCATCAATCACACACAACACAAGATGTACATGCTTCACCCTCTCTCTAGGGTTACATCCATAGAACTATGCTTTATGATATATTAAAGGAAAGCATACAGTTCTATCTGTGCACTTAGCTGTAGATCTCTCTTTTTCTCTCTCTCTTTCCCTGACCCTGCACACCCAGTTGTAGGTTTGATCTTCACACCCAGCTGAAGATGTTACAACACAGACTCTCTCAATAGAAATCACTCCTCATACATAATAGAAAAACAACAATTGAACCCCATCCCAGGTCCTCTTGACCTTTATTTATACATTACAATAGATCACCGACAACCTTAGGCTGAAACCTAGGTGTCCAAAACCCTAAATGCCAAAACCCTAGGTGTCTAAAACCCTAGGTCAACTTGACCTGCATTTTCAGGGCTTCACCAGCCTATCTTTCCTTCTTTCTCATGTGGTGCTCCAAAGCATCCAAAAGTGTGTTTTTTCGCTTGCTGAGTTGTCCATGATTTGTCTTCCTTGCTGATCTGTCATCCTCGATCCCCTCATCCAACAACTCGCTTTCCTCGTACTTCACTCCATCTTTTCTGATCTTTTTCCCACTTTGACCCAATCTCAGTCGCTTTGCCTTCCATGCAGTTCATGTTTTACCTTTTCTTCCTTGATCTTTTATTACTTCCATAACCAAGGGCCAATAGACCCCCAACACTCACCTGTGACTCATCCTGAGGCACTTCAGATCTTATTCTTCCATTTCACTCCATCTTTATACTATGTCGGGCTGCCTTTGCTTTTAGCTTTGTTCCTCCCTTCCTTCCTTGTGTAGACTATCTTTCCTCTGTCTGATATCTAGTTTCAACTACACCTGGTACCTAGACCCTTCATCTTTTGTTTTTACCGAGAGCTGCGAGGAAACTGGTTGTCATAGTACAATTTCAACCTGCTCCCATTTACTAGACCTTCCTTCCATACCCCATTCAATGTCTTCAACTACGCAACTCCTCCTTATGTAACATATATGACTTCAAATGGACCCAACCAATGTGTTCTGAACTTCCCTGGATGCTATAGAAACTTACTCTCATAGACCAACACCAGGTCTCCTTGCTTGAATTCTTTATTCTTGATGTGCCTATCATGATAGGCATTTTCTCTTTCCTTCTGAACTTGCTGGTGAAATATTGCAATAAATTTGTCTTCTTCGAGTTCTACCAACTGTGCAAGCCTCTCTTGAATAGCATTGGTGTCATCCATGTCTGTAAAGGCTGCACTAATCAGACTAGAAACCAAATATTCCATCGGTACAACTGCTTCAAGACCATAGACCAACTTAAAGGGGGTCTGCATGGTCATCTTCTTGCAAGTGGTTCTATAGGCCCATAAAACTACTGGTACTCTCAAATCCTAGTCATCCCTATTCACACTGCATATATTTTTCAGCGTTGTATCCAAGATCTTATTAAAGGCTTCAACTGTCCCATTTGCCTGTGGATGGTAGGGTTTTCTCTTCTGATGATGTACTTCAAACTCATGTGTCAAAGATTCAATAGTCTTGTTAATAAAATGCTTACCTTGATCACTCATCAAGATCTTCGATCATCCAAACCTGGTTATGATATCCTCAAAGATAAATCGCGCAGCTGTAGTTGCACTACAATCCTTGACTTCTCTTGCTTCTACCCATCTGGTCAAGTACTCTATCGTAGTGATGATGTATCTTTCTCTTGTGTGCTTTCCTAGTGGGTTGATAGGTCCCATGAAATCAATGGCCCATTTCTCAAAGGCTTGTAAGGTTAGATGAGGAGCTAACAACATATGATATCTCCTGGAAGTTTTCCCAATTCGTTGGCATACATCAAAGGACTTATAGTATTCCTTGGCATCTTTGTGTAGAGTAGGCCACCAGAGGCCAACCCTAAGTATCTTCTACATTGTTTCTTTCCCTACATATTTTCCTCCTATGATGACCTCATGTGCTTCTGAGAGGATCAATGGTCACTCTATTTCCATAACACATCTCCTTAAGATCTCATCAGGTCCCATATTATATAGTTGTCCAATTATAAGTGAGAAGTATACAACACACACTACCAGCTGGTTCTTCTAGATGATTGTATAGTCACTTGGTGCCATTCCTATATACAAGAACTGTACTATCTATTCAAAGTGGTCATCCACTCTTCTGATGGCTAGCAGCTGCACATCTGGTAGTGTATCCTCCAAGATAGTCGGTTCTTCCCCATGTTCTAACCTAGACAAGTGGTAAGGTCCCTTATCCATCATTCCTGGTTTGACCACAATTTCAAAATAATATTCTTGAAATAAAAAAAGTGATCCAGGTGGATGTCAGTGGCCACCCACCTTTCCCGACTGGCCCAAAACAGTTTTTTTGGAATTTTGGCAATTTACTATTTTTAGCAGTTTTAACTTCCAGGTCCAATTTGAGGGCCCAAATGAAGGTTTTTTGATATATAGGTTCTCAATTATAGAATATGACATGATTTATCCCCCAAAATGAATCACCTTGACGATACCTTTCCAACGAGCTATCATACGCCTAAAATGGAGATCATATGCAAAAGTTACGACCCCGAGAAGTTAATGTACTAACTTACCCAAACGGGGCCCACATGGCTTTTGGCGCTTCATCTCCTAGGGTTAGGTTTTTGGATGTCTAGCGTTTTTGAATTCTTGTTTATTGTAAACAGGCCTTTAGAGCCTCATTTTAACCATCTTCTATGAATGCGAGTAGCCATCACATCTCTTCTCAAAGATAAGATGCCACCATTCTAACGAGTCTTCACTCTGTATTTTTACAGTCTCTGTACATTTATTTGATTAATAGAAATCATGTATTACTGTATATCTGTGTTTATGGTTGCATATTTGATAAATTTTTGTTATATTATTGAATATCTGTGATATCTCTATGCATTTCTTTATTATATCTCTGCTCTCATTTCGTGTCGAAAATAATCTGAATCAGTGGTATCAGAGAAGGTTGTTCTTGATCATTTTTTTTCAGTACATGTCCCCGATGAGGTCCGAGTATAGAAAGTTGGGTCTCAAGCTTGTATCTCTTGAGGAAAATATCTCTCACACACCCAATAAACCCTCAATGGAAGAAGAAAAGAAAAACGACGGAGCAGATGATCCTATAAGTCTGTTGCTTGAGCAAGCTCTCACGCGATAGAGGGACGAAATGATGGAGAATTTTTTCCACATCCTTCAATGCCTCCCGATAGCATTAGGTGCATATTCATCAAGAGGCCACTTTGGAGGCACCTTTCCTTTTAAGGTACAGGTCAATTTTGATATTCCTATATTTGAATTTCAAATATATGCGAATGCCCTAGAAAAATGGTTAAATATGTTAGAAGGTTATTTCATTGTTCATAATTTTTTCGACAGAGGAAAGATCATCTTTGCACTCCTTAAGGCTCTCCCCCATGTCAAATATTGGTGGGAAACTTACTGGGAGCAGAGTTCCACAAAGGATTCTAGAATGTATGGGGTTGAACCCACTTGGGACTTTTTTGTGGATGTGGTAAAGGAATAATATTACCCTATTGGAAACTATGAGGACCAGTACATGAGATGGAACACATTGCGGCAAGAGAGGGGCCAAGTGGTTCTGAAGTTCACCAATACCTTCCATACCTTGTGCACCAAGATGGGTATTAAAGACTCTGAATGAAATTTGGTTCTGAAATACCATGGGGCTCTACACAGATACATCCAAACTAAGATGGAGTTTCTGGACATCTCATCACTCAGTGTTTCCTATTGATATGTTGTCAAAATCAAGAAGAAATTCAGGCACCATAACAAATGGGAGTTCGGGCTCTCATATTTGCAAGAACCAAAGTATGACAAAGACATCCCTAACAAACAGTCTCCCAAAAACTAGTCCAAGCCATGGGAAAAGAAGGGTCATGAGAATACAAAGAAGGACACTAGAAAATGGTGTGATTTCCACAAAATCCCCTGGCACAACACTGATGAATGTCTCTCAAAACAGTCATTGGTGGCCGAGATCAAAGACAAGGAGCCAAACCCTGATTCATAATCTGATTCTGAAAATACTGGTAAAGGACAGATCATTGATGCAGACTCCACTGCTATTATCGCGACCACAACAATTCAACCAGAAGAACCAACAGATCCTGAAGAGGGGGAATGCCTTTTTCATTCACAAATGTGGGTGAAGGGGATCCCACTACAATTTGTTGTTGATAATGGAAGCCATAAGAACCTCATCTCAGTAGAGGTCGTCAAACATTTAGGATTGTCGACAACACCACACCCGCAGCCATACAATATCAGGTGGCTTCACCAAGGACGAGATCTCCATGTCAGCCAATAGTGTCGATTGTCATATGGCATCCAACTCTTCAAGGATGAGGTATTATGTGATGTTTCCCCACTGGATGTCTGTGACGTTCTCTTGGGCCAACCATATATGTGGAAGAGCCATTTTTTTTATGAGTCTCGACCTTGCAGCGTCATTTTTTCTCTGGGGGTTCATCTCTACAGAATACTAGAGGTAGTTCTGACTACTGTTCCACCTAAAAAGTGTCGCAAGGTAGTATCTCATACTGCAAAATTCAACTTCTTCACAATATGTTCAAAAGGGGAACATAAGGACACTGGAACCACTACAGCCTTGCCCCAAGCATCTTCTATCCAACAGAAGAAAGTTGACAAGTTTGCAACAAAGCACAAATATTCCTTTTGCATAGAGTCCTCTCATGTAGCCTGACTTGTTGAACAACCTCAGCCTCAACAGGTTCATGCAGACTTCCACAAACTGAGCAACGCAATGTATCCATTAAGGAAAGCAACTCACCAAGATGAAGATTCAACAAACCTCTCCCCTGGGAACTCAACGCAATGGAGACCATTGCTTCCTAAGGAGGGAGGATTGATCCGGGTGGATATTGGTGGCCACCCACCTTTTCCAACTGGCCCAAAACAATTTTTTGGCAATTTACTATTTTTAGCAGTTTTAACATCCGAGTCCAATTTGAGGGCCCAAATGAATGTTTTTCAAGACATAGGTTCTCAATGGTGGCCTACAACATGATTGATCCCCCAAAATTAATCTCCTCAATGATACCTTTCCAACGAGCTATCATACGCCTAAAACGGAGATCGTATGCAAAACTTATGACCTCAGGAAGTTAATGTACTAACTTACCAAAACGGGGCCCACATGGCTTTTGGCGCTTCATCTCCTAGGGTTAGGTTTTTGGATGTATAGGGTTTTGGAATTCCTGTCTTTTGTAAAAATGCCTTCGGAGCCTCATTGTAATCATCTTCTTACAAATGCAAGTAGCCGTCACATCTCTTCTCAGAGATAAGCTTCCACCATTGTAGCGAGTCTTCACTCTGTATTTTTATAGTCTCTGTACATTTCTTTGATTAATATAAATCATGTATTACTGTATATCTGTGTTTATGGTTGCATCTCTAATAATTTTATGTTATATTATTGAATATCTGTGATATCTCTGTGCATTTATTTATTATATCTCTGCTCTCATTTCGTGCCGAAAATAATCTGGATCAAACAGCCATTTGCAAATTCTCCCCCCCAACACTAGCTTGTTGACTAGGTATTTTAGTGCAAAGTGGTCCATGAACATCTTAAAATGTCCTCCCAACAAATAGTGTCTAAATTTCTGTAGCGCATACACCATGGCTAATCCTTCTCTTTTAGTGGTTGTGTAATTTATCTTAGCTATAGATAGTTTCCTGCTAGCAAAGGCTAGAGGGTGGTCAATATCTCATGATCCTGGTTGTGCTAACACTTCTCCCAAGGCAATGGACGAGGCATCAAAATGCACATAAAATTATTTGCTCCAATCTGGGAAAACCAATATTGGCGTAGTAACCATCTTCTGTTTCAGTGTGTCGAAGCTTTGCTAACATTCATTTGTCCATTGAAAATGACAATCTTTCTTTAACAACTTCTCCATGGGTGTTGTTATCTGTGCATACCCTTTGATGAACTTCCTATAATATCATGTATCTCCTGGTACAGTGTGTATTTATCTCACTGATGTAGGGGGAGGTAGATCAATGATCCGAAATCGGATTAAGAAGCCTGACAGAGCTTGAAAAATGCTCAAAAAATAAAGTGCTCAGAATCCGACAAAACCAACACCATTGCGTCCGTCTCGTCTTCTTGATTCCGGTGGTATATTTACTTTGTCAAACAGAGTCTGTATGGAGAATATATCACATTCTATCCAAAAAGTCAAATTGGTAAAACAATTGCTGACTGTGCAGTCCGTACAGTTCGTACGGATGCTGACGTGGCATGTCCGTACACTGACGTGGTAGGTCCATACAGTGACACATGGTAGCTCCAGGTGATGACACATGTCAGGAAAATTTGGACATTTGGGCGCACGGCTGGACCTATCCCGAGGTGACACGTGTCACCACTATAAGGGTGACACATGGCACAGGATGATGTCAGTAGCCTACGTGTCGGATGACATGGCATACGGAAGATGACATGTCAGGTGGTGACATGGAAAGCAATTATTGGTTGGCAGCTGTCGAATCAGATGTCGACACATGGCAGTCATCTATTGGCAAGTTCTGGATGAATCAGTGGTTGACACATGGCATTCATCAGTTGGATGTAGAGGTGCCACGTGGCCCAATCAAGGGCTTCCATGTGGCACCCCTTTATTGGTTTGTTGGTTTTGGTAAAATATTGTGTTTTCGCCGTGAGTTGAACTGGCGACCTCCCGACCGGGCAATGGACTGGTGGGGCTAGGCTAACCGCCCGCCCACGGGATAGTTCTTGTTAACTAAATAGAGAAATATATATTTGAATTCAAATATTGTAACCGTTGGCGGGGGGTCGGGCCGGGGTTTAGCCCCGACCCACGGTCGTTTGTTGTTTCATATGACCATCTGATATACGTGTAACCAACAGTTGGCGCAGGTTTATAACATAGCCCGTGGATATATGGGTGCACCAATGTGACCATGTATTTGCGCGCAGGGGCGGGGGGGGGGTTTAAAATATAACCCGTGGTCCTATATGTATGCTATGAGACCAGGAGCCGAGTGTAGAGGGGGCCAGCGCATAGCCCAAGGGCTAGCGCTCGGCCACATAGAGCTACATATGACCCTGCCAAGGGGGGCGTGCCCGGACGAAGGGGGATAAGCCCGAAATTTAACTATATTATAGTTTAAAAGTGGTTTTTATAACCAAATGTTGGTTTTTAATTATTGTTAAGCCATTTTTAATGTAATTAATCCATTTTTGGGAGTTATTGGGTAGTTTTGGAGCCTAAC
>ML783757.1:94237-110027 GCA_009831015.1 Picea engelmannii
AAGAGGAACATTGTGAAGGAAAGAAATTAGTCACTTGGTTCTGCCAGAAGTGGATGTCTCAACTTCATTGTATTTTGCTTCCACTAATGTAATCGTTTTTGTTTAGAGACAAAGAGCAAGCTGGGTGGCCTATATCGAGATTGTTGAGTGGTCAGTAACCTTTTGGGGACCAAAAGGTCTTATTGTGGGGAGGTGTGATCCGAAATCGGATTCAGAAGCTTGACAGGGCTTGAAAAATGCTCAAAAATGAAAGTGCTCAAAATATGACGAAACCAAAACCATTGCGTCCGTCTCGACTTCCTGATTCCGGTGGTATATTTACTTTGTCAAACAGAGTTCGTATGGAGAAGATATCCCATTCTGTCCAAAAAGTCAAACAGGCAAAAAAAATTGCTGACTGTGCAGTCCGTACAGTCCATACAGACGCTGATGTGGCATGTCCATATGCTGATGTGGCAGGTCCATACAGCGACACATGGAAGCTCCAGGTGATGACATGTGTTAGGAAAATTTGGACATTTGGGTGCATGGCTGGACCTATCCCGAGGTGACACGTGTCACCACTGTAAGGGTGACACGTGGCATGGGATGACATCAGTAGCCTACATGTCAGATGACATGGTGTACGGAAGATGACGTGTCAGGTGGTGATGTGGCAAGCAATTATTGGTTGGAAGCTGTCGAATCAGATGTCGACATGTGACAGTCATCTATTGGAAATTTTTGGATGAATCAGTGGTTGACACGTGGCATTCATCGATTGGATGTAGAGGTGCCACGTGGCCCAATCACGGGCTTCCACGCGGCACCCCTTTATTGGTTTGTTGGTTTTGGTAAAATATTGTGTTTTCGCCGTGAGTCGAACCGACGACCTCCCGACCGGGCAATGGACTAGTGGGGCTGGGCTAACCACCCACCCACGGGATAGTTCTTCTTAACTAAACGGGGAAATATGTATTTGAATTCGAATATTGTAACCATTGGCGAGGGGTCGGGCCGGGGTTTAGCCCCGGCCCGCGGTCGTTTGTTGTTTCATATGACCATCCGATATACGTGTAACCAACAGTTGGTGCGGGTTTATAACATAGCCCATGGATATATGGGTGCGCCAATGTGACCATGTATTTGTGTGCAGGGGGGGGGGGGTTTAAAATATAACCCGTGGTCCTATATRTATGCTATGCGACCAGGAGCCTAGTGCAGAGGGGGCCAGCACATAGCCCAAGGGCTAATGCTCGGCCACATGGAGATGCATATGACCCTGCCAAGAGGGGCGCGCCTGGACGAAGGGGGATAATCTTGAAATTTAACTATATTATAGTTTAAAAGTGGTTTTTATAACCAAATGTTGGTTTTTAATTATTGTTAAGCCATTTTTAATGTAATTAATCCATTTTTGGGAGTTATTGGGTAGTTTTGGAGCCTAACTTCTTGGAGGAAGTTGGAGATGAGCAACTACCTTCCCAACTATATAACCAAGGCCTGTTTGAGGCCATGGGGACAACTTTGAGGGCATTCAGAGTAGAGTTATGCTGAGGAGAAGCCAAGCCAAAGCCATTTTGAGGCAGAGAATCTTTTGAGGAGGAGACGTTGTTGGACCATTTCTGGGAGCTCCAGATGTCCGTTTTGCGTGCCATTTTCTTTGCATGATTCTAGAGATCTGGAAGAACATGACCAGATCATTCTTGTAGCCATTTGGCATTGCAGCGATGTACTTTTGAGCTTTTGAAAAGAAATAAAGAATCCTTCCCCACAGAGAAAAGGCCCGGAGACATAGGCAAAGTTGTGCCAAACTCCGTTATCAATCTGCGTGTTATGGTTTGCTGTCTTTTATTGCATTTCAGATCTACAAATGCATATATGGCTGTCATAATTCCTCTTCTTTCCTCATTCTTTCACTAAGTTTCTCAAATGGTTAATTAATGCATGCAAAATTAAAACTCAACCATAAGTCATTAAAAGATCCAGTGAATCAATCAACAATAATGGCAATATTGGAGGGATCTACCAACAACCCCTGCTTGCATACAATATGTCCTAGCAAGACTCCAAAAGGTGATAAAAATATGCACTTCTTTAGATTCAGGGAAATTTGGCATTGCCTGCATTTATCTAGGATTAGCCTTAAGCATTCAATGTGATATTTTAATAAACCAAACATAGTCCAATCATCAAAATATGCTTCTAAGAATTTATGTAAAAACTCTTTGAATGCTTCGACCACCACCCTGAAAAATATGGCTGGTGAATTCTTCAGTCCGAAGGGCATCACTGTATATTAGAAATATCCCCATTCCATTGCAAATGTGGTCTTATGTTGGTCTTCTTTGGCAATTCTGATATGATGGTATCCTAAAAATCCATTTGTTAAGGAGTAGACCTCCTGTCCTCCAACGTTATCTAACACTTCATCCGTGAACGGTGTAGGAAATGGGTCGTGCAAGAAGGGATCATTCAACTTCCTGAGATCTACACAAATCTCGATCTCTCCTATTTTCTTCTCTTGGACCACCATAGGGATAATCCACTCTGACTCTTCAACAGTTTCTATGATTCCCGCTTCCAACATTTTGTCGAGCTCAATCTTGACTTTCTCCTTGTATTTGGGATTCAATCTATATGGTCTCTTCTTGACTGGCGTTGCATCTAGCTTCAAAGGGATCCTCATCTCTCCCATAGGCCCTTTAATTCCCTTCATGTCAGTGAACTTAGTTGGAAACAAGTCTCGATATTCATGCAACAATTCTATGATCTTGTCCATAGTGGCCTCATCCTAGTAATCTCCAATGTTTTCCAATTTAGGTGTTTCCTCCATTCCTATATTGGCTTTCTTGATTTTAGTGGGCTTCCCAATAAAATGTAGTTCGACTCTTGGCCCTTCTACATCTCTCTGTACTTTTGTTTTTGTGATTTTCACCTTCCTAGGGTCATCGTCTTCATCAACATTGATATAGTAATAGCCTTGCAATTTATGAAGAGGCATAATACATTCATCCTCTTCTATCTCCATAGGGAGGCTAGGTGCCTCCTCAAACACTTTCTGTCTGACTATCTATAATGCTTGATCCACTGTAGGATATTGGATTTCAAACAAAAAGGTAGTTACAAAGTTCTGAATCATACCTTCCCAATTTGTAGTGATAAGGCGCAGTTCAACTTGTAGATACCAATTAATAGGCATCATGTCCAAAGTGTTAATAAATCGATGCACCCACTGCTCTTAAGGAATGCTACTCCAAGCTTCATTGCAACTTCTCACATGGTCTTTCAGACAACTCCAACCTAAGTATCGAACTTCGCACCCCTTGATCTGGTCTGAGAACTGCGTTGTTATCAAAGTGTGAAATTGCACCCATTATACGATATTATTCTTATGTGTTCCACACCATCTCGCTGGAGTATATTTCAGTGCTTCGTCCAGTGCCAACAACCTCTATTGTGATGGTACAATTTCTTCAAATTCCAACAAGAAAGTTTCTAAGTGGGTCAAACCATCAAAGGTGGGTAAGTTACTTACTGTTGTGCCGATCCAATGGAATTCTTTGCTCAACTTGGCACATATTCATGCAGAAACCTCATACATCTTATTCTCTCAAATCTCAAGTGCTTCTTCTAAATTTGATGAGCATGCACTCTCACTTAGCCAGCTCAAGTTCCCATATGCTGTAGGATTGATGTAGTCCTATTGTCTGGCTATCAATTTGTAAATGTTCTCTAATTCGTACGCGCGATCTTCTTCTCTGATTGGATCTGTGTACCTGTGACCTTCATCAGGATCCATAGGTGCAATGACCCTAAGGTTGTTACCCTCAATTTTCATTCTTCTTTTATTGAGATACACAACAGTTGAATTATTAAAGCCCCAATCAATTCCTAACAACGTAGGGTAAGGGCAGCTCTCATCCACTATCTCAATTACTTCGAAATATACAAATGTTCTTACCCCGTCGATGTTCACAGGGACATGTTCTAGTATTCCAAAAGGAATTACAACTTGCTGGTTATCCATTCTGAGTTTGATAGGGGAGTAAATCATGTTTGGTTTCCCCATCAGTGCCCAGGTTTGATTCATCATGACAATGACTTTTGACCCTAAGTCAAGGACCACATAGTCTATTTCGTAATATCCTATCTGAACATTCAAGTGTAACTCCTTATTTTTCCTTCTCTTTATTGACACTTGGTTCACAACCCTATTCAACATAGGGTCCACTCTTCCTATCTCATACTACCTGACCAAGTTTTGTAGTTCCTGTATGACTGTTTCATCGTTAATCAAGTCAATAAATGTGTACAAGAAACTAACAAGTTTACTCACCTCTTTTCCATCTTTGGGCGAAGAAGATTGATCAAAGGCCAGGGGAATTCCACATTCTCTTATATCTGGTCGAACCTTTGATGAAGAAGCTTGATCTCTTCTGAATTCTTTTCTTGCTTCCTCAAATGTCTCCTTCTCTTTCCTCGGGTCAAGCTCTTGTGTCCTCTCGACAACTTTCTTGATTCTTGATATTTTTGTATTCTTCTCCAGAGTCACTCTGTCTTGTCCTGTAACAACGCCTCCTCTAGTAATAAAAACGACTCTAGGGTCTTCTCCGTGAGGTTCTGCTTTGATCAGCTGTATTTGTTGGTTCCATCCTTGTCTCTCCTAAAGTTTGGATAACAACACAGGGCAATCTTCAATGACATGTTCAAAATAATTGCAGTAGTTTCAAGTGGTACAAAGGTTCTGGCAGTCCCTTGCCAAGTGTCCTAGCTGCGTGCAGTTGTAACAAATGATTTGTGCACAACCTCGACCCATTCCTCCTCCTCTTCCTCTTCCTCATAATCCGCCACGAGGGTTAAAGTTGCCTCTTCCCGGGAAGTTGTACTATGCGGTGTTTTCTTCTTTCTGTACTTCACCTTGAATCTTGTATATGTATATTTACCTCTCATGCATAAGATCATAATCTCTACAATCCCTATCGTCGTTCTCTATCGACTTATAGAACGTGCAATACATATTTTTGGGTGTCTGAACATATTTTTGCAAATAGTAACACTCTCGAGGGTGATGTCGATTTCGGTATACCTCACACCAAGGTAGGGTAGCTTTCTTCAAAGGGCTCGGAGCTCCAGAGGCCAAGTACTCATGAAATAGGGGACAATGCTCATTGTCGTGACCTTCTAATTTAAATCTAACACACCATATGTATTCTCTTTTTTCTTTTCCTTTTCCTTTCTTCATGTCTTTGACCTGCAATGGCAAGCTAGTTTAGTAGTTAGATGACTCATAATTTGACTTATACATGTGTTGGATTCTTCCATGGGGGCCGATTCTAGCTTCATGGTGATCTCCAATGCCTAAGCATGTGAAGTAATCTTCTGTTGCATCAGAGGGACTTTGATGTGTGGTAATAGCACAACAATGAACCATTTCTTGTTATTTTCGTCTAGGAATCAGAAAGTCAAGTGGCCTGTCAAGGTTTTAAACCTCTGATCAAACTCCCAAACAGGTTCGAATACTTTCTTCTTAATCTCCTTCAGCTCTGTGATGCACTATGATTATGACATGGGATTCTTGAACTTTGTAATCAACACAATCTTGATTTCATCCAATGGTTTAGGTTGTTCTAGCCCTTGAACAAATTTCATGTACCAACTCAGTGCACGGTCTCTCAGGGTAGTACTGAACTGAGTCCTTTTAACAGCTTCATCCATAATATTATTAATGCTACATACATATTCACACAAAAAATTTTTTTGTTCGGGATCCTCAGATCCATCTCCTCAAAAAACAGGTAGACTCATTTCGTCTGCCATAGATATCCCTAGGTTTATTGTCTGAATGGGTACTGAGCTGCTTGTACCAGTGCTCTAAGTGTTCTGATGACTTAGATTACTTTGGTTATTAACTGTTGCTATAATTATAGTGGGATTAATGATACTTACTTCTGTGGTAGGTGCAGTTCCTGAAGTTCCCGATTCGTCTCTACGAATTTCTTCAGTATTTTCTTCCTTTACACTAGTGGTTTCTGAATGTTCCTTGTCTATCAGATCTGCCTCTTCTCCACTGTAGAAACCCTTGTCTCCATAGTTCTATTTAAACAGGTTCACAATATGAACTTCTCTGAACACTCTTCCACTGTGTGTATGTCTAGCCTCTGTGTCGTTGTCGCTATCTAATTCTTGAACATTAGCTTTGTCGATTTTTCCACTACTGTATTTTCAAGATGTTCTTCTCATGCTCTTGATCTTGAACTTTAAGAAATGTAAAAATTTTCCTTGGGGTCCCTTAAATAAATATATTTCTTCCTGGCTGTATGACTCTACTCTGTCAACAACAATCTCAATGATATACCCTCCAATGATTCTATCAAACTAGTGATCTACCGCTCTTGACATGACGTTGTCAACTCTATTGAGACCTTCTTGACCAGCACCGCTATCCAAACCATAGGTGGTCTGACTCTGATATCAAACTAGGTATCTGCTAATCTGGCTAGCCACTCGTATAGTTCCTGATGTATTCCTCCAAAGAAGATTTCATGGATATCAGTAAAGATATACATCTCTAGCCAATCCTTTGTGCTAAGCTTAGGGTTTCTATTTCATGCTTCAGTGAAGTCTTTCTCCTGCTCTTCTATCGACTTCTGAATCTCTATCTTCGATGGAAACCACCTTGACATTCCCTCATGAAGATCTTGGTCCCAAAAGTAGAACCATTTGTTATCACAGGGGCAGACCTAGGGTTCAACTCTCAAGAGAGCACCAACAAGCCCTAACTACTGGCCCTTTCAACAACACCTGCGAAGCAGATGCAGTCTCACCCGAAGTAGCTATAGGGGGTTGTAGGAAATAGGTGTCCACAACCAGAGGAAATGCAGAGTGGATTCACAATAACACACAACAAATTAGTCTTATTTATATTCCTTTAATCCTACTGCGCAAGCCATACACTTAGATCTAACACAATATCACAATAGTCACATATCAAATGACAAAGAACACAACATCAATCACACACAACAAAATATGTACATGGTTCACCTTCTCTCTAGGGATACTTCCACTTTATGATATATTAAAGGAAAGAATACAGTTCTATCTGTGCACTTAGCTGTAAATCTCTCTTATTCTCTCTCTCTTTCCCCGACCCTACGCACCCAACTACAGATTTGATCTTATCACCCAATTGAAGATCTTACAACACAAAATCTCTCAATAGAAATAAATCCTCATACATAATCGAACAACAACAACCGAACCCCATCCAGGTCCTCTTGACCTTTATTTATACATTACAATTTCTCATCGACAACCTTAGGCCGAAACCTAGGTGTCCAAAATCCTAGGTGTCTAAAACCCTAGGTCAACTTGACCCGCGTTTTCAGGGATTCGCCAGCCTATCTTTCCTTCTTTCTTGCGCAGTGCTCCAAAGCATCCAACGATGGATTTTTCTGCTTGCTGAGTTGTCCACGATGCTTTTAACGGTTGTTCCTTCTACCCTCACATTATTCTTCTTGCCTTTTCGGTCCAGTTAGGTGGGAAGACGGTAGAGGTGGATGTCAAGGTAGTTGATGCACCCCTTGATTATAACTTGTTACTAGGATGCAATTGGACTTTTGCTATGAATTTCGTTGTATCATTTGTCTTCCACACTCTTTTTTTTCCTCATGATGGGAAGATCGTGACGATCGACCAATTTTCCTTTGCGTATTCTAGCCCGAGTGCATCGATTGGACCGTCGATCCCCATGGTCTACAATTATCAGCCAACAACTAGGAATATCAGTGTCAGAATGTATTCATCCCTTATGGGTACCTTCGACTTCATGGCACTGATTCACCATGTTTATGCCAAGTCCAGTAGGCTAGTTTCATCATAGAGGTCTATTCCTTTACGCACTTCCTATTTAAATGATCCTTGGACCCTACCTTCCTCGATTGCATCTTGTGAAGGTCAGTCACATGCTGGAATGTCCATGCCACTATCGACATCAGATATAGTGTATCAAGTTTTTATTGACTCTATTGCCGATCCATATCCTATTACCTCACATACGAATGAGGAGGATCCTATTCTTAAGCCTATGTGGGCCACGTCGTCGTCTTGTTCACATGACTGCCTCGATGAAACGTTACCCTCGGATGAAGATATCATCAATGCCATGAATGGTTCTGACAAACCTTGGGATGATATGCATCATCGCTCTTATTTTCTCCTAGAGCTTGCTAGAATCGAACAAGATGACTTTCAATCTACTCTAAGCAACATAGTCGGTCACGCCGTAGTTCCACTTGATACGCATGAAATTTATGATGAAGGAAATATGGCGAGTATATCTCCTACCGTCATGATCGATATCTATCGTACCCCTGGTAAGATTGAAAATGTACACATCGGTGTAGATTGTTCGCCAGAAGAAATCCTGATCTACACCAAGCTCTTTAAGAAATTCTGAGATGTATTTTCCTGGTCATATGAAGAGATGCCAAGAATTGACCCTTGAATTTTTTAGCACGAGATTAAAAATGACCTGGATCATAATATTGTTCGACAATGTCTTAGAGCTGTCAATCCCTGGAAGGCCCCTGCAATTAAGGTAGAGGTAGATAAAATGCTTAATGTTGGATTTATCTACCCGGTTCCCTTGAATGAATGGGTATCCATTATCGTTGTTGTGAATAAGAAGCAAGGAACCATCCATGTATGCATGAATTTTCGTGACTTGAACAAAGCATGTCCTAAATAAAACTTCCCAACACCTTTCATCAATCATATTCTCGATGAGTGTGCAGGGAGCGAAGTTTTTTCTTTCATGGATGGATTTTTAGGTTATAAACAAATTCAAATTAAACCCGAGGATCAACATAAGAAAAACATTATTTGTCCTTAGGGTACTTTCTCATACTGGAAGATGTCTTTCGGCCTTAAAAACACTGGAGCAACTTTCCAATGTGCTATGACCTTCACATTTCATGATCTTAAGAATATAGTAAAAATTATCTCAACGATCTTGCTGCTCACTCTCGTAAGAGAGTGGATCACCCTAAGAACCTTCGACTAGTTTTTGAAAGTTGTCGCCATTATAGAATTTGGCTGAACCCTCATAAATGCATCTTTTGCATTAGGTATGGACGTCTTCTGGGATTTTTAGTCTCTGAGACTGGGATCATGGTAGATCCGTTAAAGGTTGAGGCAATACTTTAATTTCCTCCCCCACACACTATTTAACAACTTCAAGGTTTACAGGGGAAAGATAACTTTTTACGTCAGTTTATAGTAAACTATGCCAATATTACTAAGGTTTTCATGCGTATTTTGAAGGACACCCCTTTTATCTGGGATGAACGGGCCCATGAATCCTTCGATGCTTTGAAGAACGCCTTGGTATCGAAACCCTTTCTGAAGTTTCCTAACTATAGTAGGGATTACTTTCTTTATGTCACCATGTACGAATAGACAATTGGTATGGTTTTGGTTCAGGAGGATGATGCGTTCTGCAAGCACATCATCTACTATCTTAGTTGAAACTTAGTCGGTCCTCAGATTAAATATTCTCACGTTGAAAAGATAGCTTTGGCTACAGCTCACGTAGTCCAATGATTATGCCATTATATATTGCTTTACAACACTACTGTGGTTGTCGATGCTAATTCAGTTTAATACGTCCTTACGAGGCGTATCATAGGGGGAAAATACAATAAATGGATTGTCATTTTACAATAATTTGATCTCGATTTCGCTTCTATGAAATCCAAGAAATCACTAGTCTTTGCAGATTTAATATCCAACTTCCCATGATTGGAAAAGGATGTTATTCATGTTGATTCTTTTGCAGATGAACACATTTTCCTTGTCTCAACATCTGACCCGTGGTATGGAGACATTGTTCTCTATCTTCAAACATTGAATTTCCCTCAACATCTCTCACGAGATGACTAACAGCATGTACGATACCAAGATAAGAATTACATTATCATCGATGACACTCTACATTGTCAAGGAATAGACAATATCATGCGTCATTTTTAACTCACGAAGAAGCCGAGTTAGTTCTAAATGATTTCCACAGTGGGGTTTGTGGTGGTCATCTATTTGGGCTTGCAACAACCCAAAAATGTTTGCGAGCCAGTTATTTCTTGTCATCTATATTTAAATATTGTGTTGAAGTGGTTAAGAAGTGTCATCCCTGCCAGGTGTTCACTCAAAAAATGTGCTCGCATCCATCCCCTCTCCATCCAGTCATTGTCGTCGGTCCCTTCACCAAGTGGGGGGTGGACTTTGTGGATTGCAACCCAACTTCAGCTGGGGGGCATCAACACATTATTGTGGCCATAGAATACTTTAATTAGTGGGTCGAGGCCATGCCTATAGTTAAATATGATTGGAATACAACCACCTTCTTCGTATTCAATTAAATTATCACCAGGTTTAGTATCCTGAGTGAGATTGTCACTGATCATGGCTATCACTTTGAGAATGAAATGATGGAAGAAATAGAATCCAAGCTGGGGTTTAAGCATGGTCATTATTCCCCTTACTACCCCTAGGAAAATGGACAGGTAGAGGCCATCAACAAGTCTCTCAAGAAAATTTTGTAGAAAACTGTCAGCCATAACAAATCTGACTGACATATTATGCTATATTCTGCACTCTAGGCATACCGAACCTCGGTCAATACTGCCACCATATTTTCTCCTTTCCAGTTATTACACGGTGTGGAGTCGATATTATCTATTGAATGTGAAATGCCTTCTCTAATATTGGCAGTCGCGCTCCTCCCTGACACTTCCGATATTGAGCGACTCCTCGTACGCCTAGAGAGCCTTGATGAGCAGTGTCAAGATGCCTCTATGGCTATCGAAGTGAATAAAAGATGTGTCAAGGTCCAATACGATAAGTATGTCTGTTCTTGGTTTTAAACTAAGGGTGAATTGGTCCTTTTATATGATCAAGGCAAAGAACCACTGGGGGTAGGCAAGTTCAAACCCATGTGGCACGGTCCTTATATCATGCGACGTTCCTTAGAAAAAGGAGCCTATGAATTAGAAGATAATGAAGGAAACATGTTGTCCGAGCCCAATAATGGGATCTACTTAAAAATATATTATGCTTGAGCCCCAAGATTGGGCGTCACTCTTTTTATACTAATGTAATTTAGTGTATATATATTTCCCCTTTATTTTTTGTCTTCAACTTGCTTATCGAGTTTTCCCTTGGTTGGAAGATGTCAACGAATTATTTGTTCTACTTAGGATTCGTAGATGGATCTAGTCGTCATATACAGAACTTGGCTTCTGACACTTGGGTGGTTTACTCACCTGAGGGTCCACTGGTGTCTTTAGGTGGTGTATTCCTAGGACCATCCACGAATAATGTGGCCGAATATAACATCATTATAGAAATTTTGCACGATGCCATTTCACATGGTATTCACTCTTTGGAGTTTTTTCTAGATTCCCAGTTAGTAGTATGTCAGTTGAACAAAAATAACCATGTGCGCGACCCTGCATTACTCTGATGATTCCTACAGGTACGCATTTTAGAACGAAAGTTTGATTTTATTACTTATCATCACATACCTAGGATTTATAATTATGTATCTGGTGCTTATGCTAATTTTGTCAGGGCTGAATAAATAATCATTAGGATTCATATAGAATGGCAAGATATTGATTTCACTATGCTTAGTTCAGCTAAGAGACAAAAAAAGTTGAAATACTAATTAGTTAGACTGAACTAATAGTCATTATAGCACTACAGAGAGGCTAAGCATGGAGAGTAGAGCTAGGAGTTAGCTGATGAATAGAGAAAGGCAGGTTGAAAGCTTATTTCTCAGTGTGTCAGCTCAGTTATCCTCATCAAGCCACTTACTGTCTGTCTAGCTATCTCCCCAATCTTCCCTTCTCAGATCGATGAATAAGGGATTTCTTAGTCGATCCCTTATATTATCCGTCTCATTACATAGTAGGAGGAGAGGAGTACATGACATAACTCCCAATTACCTAACTAATAACCGTTGCATCAATGACTATGTTATGCATTTGTAACATAAATAAATCAAAGAAAACATTCTCATCAATATACACATTGTGATATAAGTAAAGCCGAAGAACGATGTTTTATATATATTTTAAAAAATATGATGTTTATAGTACAAAATTGGGGCCAACACCCTCAATACACATATACAACCGATAATACAAAATCCATGACATCTATGATTGTGGCGCTAGATGTGTTTCATTATAAAAAACTACGGTGTTTGCGAGATGCCGAAAGAGTCACACCCAAGCTCTGGGCACACCAACCACTTGCTGCTTCATGGCCTCCAGAAGATCCTCTACTTGAACAATCAGAATCCTATGTGTCAAATGTGACAAGTTTCCCTGCACGTTTTTAAGGACTCTCTTTGCTTCTCCTCTTGATGCCTCATATCCTCGATGCCTCCGATGATTTTGTGGAAGCCTGTCTAGCCGTCATGGACCTACTTCTGCGTCACACATGTGTCTAGTTAGTACTTAAATGTCATCCAAAAATATTTTTGTTTTCCTATACAAAAATACAAAAAAATGAAATATTTAAAAAATTTGACATACCTATGTCAGTGTCCCCTCTGAAGTCGATCCCTGCATAGGGGTAGTCATCCAGAGAAATGACCTATTGTCTCCACTAGGGTGTGGGAACCCTACCTCCCCCCTTCTATCCCATCACCTCATTCCATCGTGCCATGGATGGATCGCAAGGTCCTTGAGGAATGATCTCAACTCTAGGTCCCAAACCTAGAACCCGCTCAAAGAAAAATCTACACAAGATGGATGAAAACCTGAAATTCCTCTTGTCACCTTGTTTGCATTCTGTCAACTGACTCTTCATATTAGCTAGTAGCGAGGTGCACCAATCATACACCATGGGTGTCAAACACTCTATAAAGTACAACATAATGACCTCGATGCCTAGTGCAATAAATCCGATCCTATTATCTGGGTAAAAATGAGGACAACAATATCAAGGCTTAGATTGTTTATCGCTCGGATGGGGAGTTGACTCCTGACCTTCTTGGTCCCTGCTATACAGTGAGAATCTATGTACTCTTTTATCTTCATACCACTCCCATCTCCCTGGGCTTTGAGGTTCACCACCTCACCCTGACGTGACAACCCTATCAAGATATATATATCCTCGACTTCAATCCTTAATGGTTTCCCATCAAGGTTGAATCTCTCACTGTCTGGATCCCAGTAATCCATGAGTAACTGTAGCAACCTCACTTGGGCCCTCATCCCTTTGAGTGCCAAAACTTGTACAACCCACATATTTTCAAGGCCATTTGGGCCCCCATATCTCTTTCCACAGCATCATCTACCTCCTCATGTTCTCTTTCCCTCCATTCTATCACCATCCTTGCAGAGAAACATCAATTTTTGAGTTAGAAACCATAATTTTTTTTTTTTATGGATACATATGTGGGCTGCAACATTCATAGTTGTGTATAGGGATGATTATATGCTGGCTTTATTTTACACAACTACGTATAAACACTCGTATATTCAACCCGATGGATGGTAGCCCGCATAAACATAAATCTCTAATTTGCGCCTTAAATAACTTGAAATTTGAAACCTAAATACACAATGTAATCCACTAGAAAGTAAGAGGAGGAGAAGAAGAATTACCAGGTCCAGATGGTTGTTGATTCTATCACTCGACGCTCCCGCAATCACCAGTTGAAGATCAGAAGCAATTTGGTCCAAAATTCACTATTTGGGTAAAAATGTCAAATGACATAGTAAAATTTGGTTTTTATTGCTATTTATAGAAATTTTTACCCACTTTGCATAGTTTTGGATCGTATTTCCCCTAATGGACTGATACAACAGTGGATTGAGTTGGTTTTTGTAGTTTTCACCAGGGATTCTTGCGATCTTTAACGTTATGTTGACCGTTCATAACTATAGAGAGGTATTTTTGCTACCCAACATATAGGATAGGTATCCATTCCATCATGCACACTTGAATTTTTCTATAACTGTCACTCATATGAATTTGGTACAGACCCATTTTTTAGTGACATAGAACCCTCCATCTGCTACAAGACATGTCATTATCAAATGGTAGAGACTTACCAAACATGGGTACCCTAGTTATATCCTCTGCGCCATTTGGTTCCCTTGCAGAGATGTTTTCCGTACGACCAGGAGTCCCTTATAGATAATTCATGAATTTATGTTGATCCTTATTTCTCACTCATAAACATGCTGATATATACCTAGAGGACTCCCGGGCGAGTTTGATTTAAGCTCTTTTCTGACTCGTTTTCAAAAAGAGAAAAGATTCTTGAGTGAACTTGTCTCTTTCACACTCATAAATTGGATTTGAAAGGATGTCTATTTGGTACAAGTTTATCCCTTTTTCAAACCAAGTAGACTAAGATTATGAAAAAGGACAGTTTTTTGCATTAAGTTGTGATTTCATCTCATACCCTTTCTTGTAGTATTGAGCCTATGGCCAGTTCTCGCTTTGCGTTATAAACTTTTTGCCTCATCAGTTTTTCATCCTCAACCAAGTAGAGCCTTGTTTATATCCTTTGCAACTTGACACCCTATACCCAGGAGGGAACATTCCCCCAAGTGTCCATCTCCCACATGCACCTCCTTGCATTGAGCATAGGTATGTTCCACTGCTAGAACTAGTTTTTCTTACTTGCGACACTCATTTCCTCCTCTATATCATACCATTAATTTGGCTATGAAAAAAAAAATACGAGCGGAAAGGGAGTATTATCTTATATTGGTAGCAGTTGTGTTTCCTTTGAAAAGAGGACAAAGTTATTGAGTCCACTTGTCATCATAATTTTTGGTTTAGCATGGCCTTGGGAAGCTAAGATTGTTACATAGAGTTTACTCCCTCGACTAGTTACTCTTCCAGTCTCTATGGAGAGTTTTATTGATGCCTCATGCATCCCATGGTTTCATCAATGAGTCTATGTTTCCAGAGTCTTCCATATGTCTCATGCTCATCTTCAAAGGATATCTATCAACCTGTATCGACCATTCCTTAGAACTGTTGAATTTGCATGTCGGCCATACCCTCAGTTTGTCTCAAAATCACATGAAGTTGTAGTCCTATTACACACCCTGTTGTTGGGAAATAATACCCTATGGACTAACAAGCTAGGGATGAACTTGTATGCAGATCATGACCTTAAAGAAATCACTTTTAACCTATCACCCCAATAATCAAACCCCTTTTTCACACACAAGCATGGAAGAGACCTACTAACCTTTTTCTATCGATGTTTGATGTAGATCCTCCGTTGCGCTTTATCCGCTTACTTTCGCTGCTCCTTCCAAAGACAATCCGGCAATCAAGACAAAACACTACACATGCATGCTATTTTTCTACCTAAGGGTTAGAGATTAAGCATAAATAAAATATATATCACTCGTGCATTGGGACGGGAAAAGTATTCTTTTATTAATCTTAAGATGAATCAACTTACAATAATGATAGAGACCGACCACCATTCCTCGATCCTGATCCTGGGCTCCTCCTCTTCTTTATCCTCCAACTGCTTTGCTTGAATTCTTCTTAGGCTTGAGGAAAGGCTAAAGGGTTGGGACAAATGGATTTGACAATTGGGCAGAGTTTCCTTGCTATTTTTCTCCTCCTCCAAATAGTACCCCTACCCCTTCTTTTATAGGCTAGAAGGAGCTAGGGTTTTGGACGAACTCTCGGCCATGCATGGCTGGGAGTTTCAGTTAACTGACCCATATCTTTTTGTCCCATCGGAAAATTTCCTATTTTT
>ML783757.1:110504-125052 GCA_009831015.1 Picea engelmannii
CAAACTCTCCATATGTTTGGAAGAGTAACCAAACGGTGGAGGACACAACTCAATATAGCGAGCAAAGCTTCCTAAGGTCGTACTACATCCCAAAGTTTGATGAATCAAACAGACAAATGTGCTTTATCCAAGGGAGACTCATGATGCTGCCAATAAAGAGAATACCTTTCCCATCCTCTTTTTGGGGTATATTTGATTTTTTTGTTCTTTTTGATGATTTTCGAAAAAGAATAAAGGAATATTATGTTACAAGGGAGGAATGAGTATAGAAAACATACAAGCTCAAGGCACAAGGACAAGACTAATGTTCTAGGAAATGATACTCGGGAAAAATCCTCCAGTGGCCAAAGGTGTTAAGACACAGACGCAAACTGTTACTAGACTGATGGGTAAGGTATGCAAATGCGGTTGATAGAACACACATTGGTAATGTTCTTCGATGTAAGTTTAACGAGCCCAAAGAAGGGAAGCTCGATGGTTTTTCATATTTAGAGAGTCTGAAAAAGGATAAAAGGAAACTCCATTGGGGTACCTTTTTCGATAATAGTTTAGTTGGTTCGAAAAAGGGGTAAACTAGCACCGATTAGACGTCAATTCAAAACCATTTTAACGAGTGTGAAAAGGACAAGATCACTCGACTATTTTTTCACTTTTAAGGAGTCTGAAAAAAGCTTAAATATGGACTCCGTCAGGAATGTTCTTCTGGACCATTTTAACGAGTGTGAAAGAATAAGGTCACTCGGTGATCTTTTCAATTTTAGGGAGTCTGAAAAGAGCTTAACTATGGACTCCGAGGGGGGTTTCTTTTTTGTAGATTTAGTCCCTCAGGCCCGAAAAAGGAATAAAATTTTACCTGAGGATACTCCTCTAAAGAATGGAAATTCAATAGAGTATTCCTTTGTTCATACAATTGATCGTCTGGACCGAAAAAGGGGTAAACTAGCGCTGGATAGACGCGACTTCAAATTTTAGTTTAACGAGCGTGAAAGGTCACAAGATCGTTCGACAATCTTTTCATGTTTAGAGGGTCTGAAAAGGGCTTGAAAGGAGACCCGTTATGTTTTGGGAGTTGGGAGGGTAAGATAAAGAGTGAAAAGAGACCCATGTGAATGAGGCTCAAACTCATATTCAGGAAATACTATACAGACTCCCGAGCCTACGGTGTTGTTAGAAACGGCATGGACACCATAATGCAACAAGGAACTACCTAGGGCATCCATGTTTTGGCAAGCTCTACCACCAAGTTGAGACACTTCTAGAGTAGATATGACGGTTCTGTGTCGCAGTCGGATGGGATCGATCCTATATCATAAGAACAAAAGGCAACGAGATGCAGCAGTTGGGATGAAATCCTACCCTATATGCTCAAGTTGACTTTTGAAAACAATTTCTTTTTTTTTATAGACCGTCAATATATTTATTTTTTTATTTTTTGAAACTCAATGAAAATCATCCCAATACCTGATCAAATCCCTCCCATATAACTCTTGGACCACTCAAAATGGTTTTTGGTACAAAGAAACTGATAAAGGGGCCCAAAAAAGTGACAAAAAGAGGCCAAAAAGTCTATAAATAGAAGCTGGCAGCTCATTATCACCATTGCTGATTTGGAAATTGACTTTGGAGCCAAAAGACCCCCTTTGCCAAAGATCGTGATTCCGGGAGCTACAGTGGACAAAACGGACTTCTGCTTGGACCAAGTAAGTACAAACTCCCTTATCTTTCACTTCAATACTTTATTTATTGCATTTAAGTGTGTTTTGGGGGTGGTCGTCGACCTCAAAGAGGTCAGCCCTAGGCAAACGCGGGTTGTCCAGGGACATCCCATGGGTACCCGCACGTAGAGCCAAAGCTGCGTACAGGTACCCGTGACTGTCGCCTCAACAGGCCGCGGGTACCCCCCCGCGTGATGAAAAATTGGTTTAAACAAGTATTGATCCCCCCTTTTTTTCTTTGTTCTGTTGGCAAGATGTATGTTCAGTGGAGGGAGAGGGAGCACGAGGTCGCCAATGAGTTAGTGGCCATAGATCCGAATGTTATGGCCGTACTGACGCAGTGTGGTTTAGTGAAACTCTTTTTGTGTCCGTTTATGCACGTGCAACCAAGGTTGCTGAATGCCCTGGTTGACTATTGGCACCCAGATGCAGAGGCTTTTATGATAGAGGGGCAATCCTTGGTGCCCACCACCGAGGATATTTATTTCTTGACTGGCCTCTCGAGGAGAGGGGACCCAATCAACTTCCAGACTTTTCCTGCGGGGCCGAGCAAAGTCTCGGAGCTGATTGAGGAGTATTGTGAGGCTAGGACCAATCAGAGATCTTCCTCGGTACCCATTAGTAGGATTAATAGCCTCACTCTTCAGACTATTTTATCTCTCATTGGGTGGATTACCGGCTCCGCAGCCGTGCATCAGGCTTCGTGCACATAGATGAACTGTGCAATCCAGTGCATGAATGCACAAATTTTTTATTGGAGTACCACACTACTAGTGAGCATGACAGGACAATTGACAACTTGTATACAGTGGACACACAGGAACTTCGGGTTTGGGACCATCCTGTGTTCATTTTTCTTTGAGAGAGTTCCATGTTTTAGTCCTCAGCTTACAATACGAGGACATCTGGCTACGTTCCCAGCAGTATGCAAATGGGCAGCGTTGCTGCCGCGACAGGGTGGCGGAAGGACCACAGAGGCCTTCAACGACAATTTTTTTGCTTGGCTATCATGGCAGATCCCGGTTATTGAGGACTACCCATATGTGGGGATTGACTTCTCCAGAGATCCGGCGATACCAGTGCCTCCTGGTGAGGAGCGAGGGGAGATGGGTAAGTCTCCACCTATAGTTTTTTTGTTTGCATATGTAATTTTTTATGTTTTTTTTCGATATATATATCATGTTTTTGGTATACCATAGTTTTTTATGGGTGAAAATTCATTGTATGCAGATGTGGGACCCGTGTGACCTATTGACTATGCACAGAACAGGCGTCGCCCACGACTAGAAGGCGCAACTACCGTTGCTGGAGGAGCAGCAGTAGCCGGGAACCTCCCAGCAGGAGAGGCCGAGAGAGTCCTGAGGCGGATTGAGCGGAACATTACTGCACTCACTCACACAGTTCCCATGGAAGAGATAGAGGACCTGCTGCCCTCCATGCAGCCTCATGTCGTGGGGGCACCTCGGACATGGGTTCGATTGTTTAGGCATTTGGCCCAAGCTATACATGATTATAACAGGGCCCATAGGCCCTGAATAGACTTTAGACTTTTATGTTCCACAAGCACTGATATGTATATATTTTTTGAGGGCATAAGCCCCAGTGACTCATTATTGTTCCCAGTTTTTGAGGTGCTTGCGCCCATCTATGTACTCTGAGGATTTTATGATGTTTATATATGGTTTTTATTTCTTTTTTGTGTCTTATGGATTATGTGTACAATAATGTATTTACATGTGTATGATCATGATCTTTTTATATGTGGGTGAGATGCCAATCTAAAATGTAGTTAGCTAGAGTATCTGTGATTTGATTTAGACTCCTAGGAACATGAAAATATGTAATATAATCAAAGTTGCATTCCAAGAGACGTACCCTAAGGAATCGTCGGTGTAAAGTTGGGTCGTGAACCCGATATATTCTGTTTAGCTGTGACACAACTAGTTGAGCATCTAGATAGACCCGGAGACGGGAGATACCTAATGACAAAGCGTCACGAAGCAACTCAATAACTGCACTATACTCAACAACATTGTTTGTGGTGTCACCTAAGTATATACCCCCGGAGGATAACAACTGACCTTGTGGTGTAAAGATCACCGAAGCTGCGGAGGCAAGCCTCCGCGTGTGTCAACTAGCACCGTCCACATAACCAACGAACACCTCGGATTCACTTAACATCTACCATATTGACGAAATATAACATCAATGACACATCCATAACACGTTTATTTAAAAGAAATGTAAAAAGTAAAAGTACAAAGACTTTACATATGTTACAGAAAGTTACCCACAGTGACCATTCTATGAGTAATACTTCTTGAGGTAGAGCCCATTACTAGGCTCCGCCAAAGCATTCCCTTCAAAATCGACCAAACGATAAGTGCCCTTTTTTAAAACCTCCTTAACAATGAAGGGTCCTAACCACATGGGTTTAAACTTTCCTGCCCCCAGGGGGTCCTTATCTTGGTCATAAACCAAAACAAGGTCGCCCTCAGAAAAAACCCGAGGATGAACGGACCTATCATATTGACACTTGACCTTATGTTTATGAGCCTCGTTGACCAGAGCTGCATCGTGACGCTTTTCATCAAGATGCTCAAGGTGTACTAACCGTTCTTCAAGCAGAGAAGTGTCTGGCAATAACTGTACTGCCAATTTCAGTGATGGAATTTGACATTCGATGGGCAAGACTGCCTCTAGCCCATAAACAAGTTGGAAAGGTGAGAAAATGGTTGCAGTCTTCACTAAGGTTCGGTAAGCCCATAATGCCGAGTATAACATCAAATGCCAATTCGACTTGGCTGAGTTGATAGTTCACTGCAGAATTGTCTTAAGAGTTTTGTTTACAGCTTCCACCTGCCCATTGGCTTGGGGGTAGTAAGGTGATGAATGTTCTTTCCGTAAACCAAGCTTTGATGTTAACTCAGACATCATTTGATTATGAAAGTGACTTCCATGGTCAGTGACAATCTCTCTCGGGACGTCGAACCGTGCTATAATCTGGTTGAATAAGAAGAGAGCTGCAGTCTCTCCATCATCTTTAAACGTTGGCATAGATTCGACCCATTTAGTGAAGTAGTCGACAGCTACGATGATGTAGCGATGCCCCCTTGCTGACAGGGGGTTGCATGTAGTGTAATCAATCCCCCACTTGGTGAAGGGACCAATTGTGATGACAGGAAACATAGGAGCTGGATGTGCCCTCATCTTCTGAGAGAAGATTTGGCACGGATGGCACTTCTTGACCGACTCAATACAATCTTTGATAAGTGTGGGCCAAAAGTAACCTGCTCATAAAATATTTTGGGCTGTTGCCAACCTAGATAGGTGACCACCACAAGCTTCTGTATGATAATCGTTGAGCACTATGAAGGCCTCCTCATGAGTGAGACATCGATGCAAGACACAGTCTATGCCTCTCCAATACAATGTATCATCGAGTATGAGATAGTTCTTATCCTGATGGCATATCCGTCGATGCTCATCACGAGAAGCAGAGGTGGGGCACTTCAAAGTCTGGAGATAGATTAGTATATCTTCGTACCAGGGGTCTGAAGATTCAATCAAAAACATATCCCCCCGGTTAGGCGATTCCTCAGGCTCAACGTCACCTGACTCAACCGGAAGCTCCGAAATAAGTTCTGTGAAGACCAATGACTTCTTGGACTTTGCTGAAATGAAGTCTAAGTCAAATTATTGGAGGATGACCATCCATCTACTAATTTTTCCACCGATAAATCATCGTGTCAACATGTACTGGAATGGATTCACAACAACAACAACGGTGGTCTTGCGAAACAGAACATAGTGACGGAACCGATGAACAACATGAACTGCTGCCAACGCAAGTTTTTTGAGATGGGAATAATTAAGTTTTGGTCCTACGAGGCCTCATCTCAGGTAATAGATCACATATTCAGAAAATGAATCATCTTCCTGAACTAAAACCATGCCTATGGTTGACTCTGTGGCAGCTAGATATAATAAGAAGTCTTTGTTATAGTTAGGTGGCCGTAGTAGAGGTGCGGTAGTGAGGGCATGTTTTAATGTGTCGAAAGAGCATTGATCTGCTTCGTCCCAAAAAAAGGGAACATCTTTCTTCAGTAAACGCATAAAGCCTTTGGTGATTTCGGCATAGTTGGCGATGAAGTGTCGTAAGAAGTTCGCCTTACCTTGAAGACTTTGAAGTTGTAAGATTGTACATGGGGGGGGAAACTGGATTATTACCTCCACCTTAAGAGGATCTACCATGATCCCTGTGGTTGAAATGATGAAACCTAACAAACGTCCAGACGTGATGCAAAATCTGCACTTGTTGGGATTCAAGTGAATCCTAAAGTAGCGACAACGTTCGAAGATTAGTCGGTGGTGCATGGTATGATCATTGCGCTTGCGAGAGCGCGATGCCAAATCATCCAGATAGGCCTCGACTATATGTTTGAGGTCATGAAACGCAAAAGACATGGCCCGCTGGAAAGTGGCTCCAGCATTTTTGAGACCAAAAGGCATGTTATGATAGGTGAATGTACCCCATGGACAAATGAATGTTGTTTTATGTTGGTCTTCAGGTTTGATTTGGATTTGGTTATAGCCTGAAAAACCATCCATGAACGAAAAGGCCTCACAACTGGCACATTCATCAATGATCTGATCAATGAATGGGGTTGGATAATTATCTTTTGGACATGCCTTGTTCAAATCATGAAAATCGGTACATACACGAATCATGCCTTGTTTTTTATTGACCGGCACGGGGTTTGACACCCATTGAGTTAGATGGATAGGGTAAATGAACCCTGCCTTGAGAAATTTCTCAACCTCCGTCTTAATGGTTGTTGCTTTCCTAGGATTAACTGGATGAATTTTTTGTTGAATAGGCTTAGCATCAGGATACGTTGTGATTTTGTGTTCAACTATTTTTGGATCGATGCTTGGCATTTCCTCATAAGACCAGGCAAAAACATCATGGAATTCTTTAAAAAGATTCGTGTAAATCAGAATCTCTTCGGGGGAGCAATCCGCTTCGACGAAGACATTCTCCATGACGCCAGGGTTTTGGGAGATATTGATAGGTATAGTTTCAGCGATAGTCTCCATATTTCCCTCAGCATAAATTTCCTATGTAGCTAAGAGGTTAATGGGACATGGCTGATCTCCCGTCATGGTGATAGTGAATTCTCCGGCCTCGATTCGGCTTAACTCTGGGAGGAAATATGATTTGTGATGAAGATCTTCCCAAGGTTTGTCCGGACTAGTCATTGCTTCGATTACAGCTTCATCAGAAGGCAAGACCAAGTCTAACGAATCGATGGTAGCAAGAGAACCCTAAGCCCAGACAGGATCTAGAAGTGGAGCCAACTCTTGTGCGGGAGTCGGATCAGGAGTAGCTGAAGTTCGATGGACTAGAGAGTATGCTACTTCAGCAACCAACAAGGGCATGGACATGCTGGAGTGTCCTGTCTCATCCACCATGGCCGATGGGGAAGGAAGAATCCATGGATCCTCAAAGTAAGTCGTGCGAAATGACGCAACATGAAAAAACTCAGCCTTGTGGTGAGTCGATATAAACTTGACATCACCATGAGGAGGTGGGTAATCGAAAGTACCCATCAAGGATGGGCACAAACCAACTCCTACATTAATGACATCGGCTTGAGGATTATCTATCATGGGAACTGTGGATGCCCCCAAAGTTGGGTCAGGTCTAGAGAAGGACAATTGATCAATGGTCACTATTCGGCCTTCATCTGGAAACAATAAGACTCGAAAAACTGTAGCAACCACCGCTTGCATTTCATAAGTCCAACTTCGACCTAACAAGAGGTTATAGTCGAGGGGGGAATCAACTACCTCTACTTCAACGCACCCGGTCTTCCCGCCTAACTGCACAGGGAAAGAAGGAATGATGCCATGTGGTCAGAAAGAACAACCGTCGAACACAGTGAGGAGAGTAGGTGATGGAGACAACTCGGGCTGACCAATGGCTTTCCAGCATGCTAAAGACATAACGCAAGTCAAAGCGCCCTCGTCGACCACCGTGCGGAAGATATTCCGTGTAAAAGATTTTGTGGGATGAGCCACTACTATTTGAAACGCGACGTGGTAAGACAGACGAGGTTTCAAGTTAGTTGTATCTAACATGATGGTACCTAGGTTACAAGTCTCAGTAGAGCCTAAAGTAGTCAACAAGGCTTTTCTCTGAGCAGGGCAACTTTGGAGGACCTCCAAAGCGGACATTGCACAAGGGGTTTGGGATAAATCTTCCACCACAGAGTAATTCTGGGCGGCCCTTGCATTTGGATTGTGATAAGCTTTCTTAAATGCACCCTTTGGAATGCATGTCATTGTTTCACCCAACGTCTTCTCGATCTGTAGAGGAAGAGATGGGAGTTCGGCTTCTTTTCCCTTATTAGAGGCACTTGGTTCACTATAGCCATGCGCTCTAGTCGTTATTAAAGCATCACCCCTAACCATATATACGTTCGCGGAAGAGGAATTATTTGGAGGAGGGCAGGTTTCCTGGCTGCCCCCTTTGACACTTGTAGAGGCTTGAGTTAAATTTTGCTCATGCTGAAAGGGGTTAGTCAACACGGCTTACAATTGCCGTGTGACAAACTTTTGGGCTTCTGCAAGTTGAGGACACAGATGAGTTGGGTGATCTTCCACACACAAGTTGCATGGATACCTTGCCTTTCGTTTTTCCGTGGTGCCCTCACCAGCATTATCAGTGGGTTTTTTATCCCCCTTACCCTTCTTGCGTTGTTTTTTCTTGCCTTAAGGCTACTAGGTGGCCTTTGGGTTAGTCGTCTATATGGAGTGTACTTCCGATGTTTGGGTAGGAGGAGAAGCCAAAGCAGTAGTCTGGATGGTCGCTGAGTGTTGTATAGATAACTATTGCAATTTTTTTGTCAATTGCTCAGCGGGCTTGGTTTGTGCTGAACCAACAATACCATCAGCATGTGGTCTAGGTCTCTGTCTAGTTTTATCCAGTATCGATCGTGGTGCATCCGGTAGGATGTTGTATAACAAACCAGACTGAGAATAGATAAGCTCAAATTGTTGAGCCCTCATGATGGCATATTCTTCGGAGAAAACCCCAGAAGTTGCGATGTCTTTGGATAATTGCGGTACTAAAGACTTAAGGAACCAATCAAGCAGGAACGCTGGTGGAACTGGTACTTTGATCAGACTCTTTCGACGTCTCCACTCTTGGATATGATCAGAGATATGGTCCGCTATCGTCTGTTTGAAATTGGCCAGCAGCTCGGTGCCAGCATCGTATCTCATAGGTAACTGGAAATGGTTAAGGAAGGCCATTGCCAGTTCACCAAAAGAAGAATATCGTGAGTGATCAAGCTCGATGTACCATTTCGCGGCACTCCCGATAAGAGTGCGTTGAAACAATCGCAACTGGACGGAGTCATCTTTCAGTGAGTTAGATGAACACCAGAGGTGGAAAGTAGTCACGTGATCACCTGGATCTTCGTTAGGCTTGGCCTAAAACTTTGGAATGTCCAAAGGCAACTTTGTTGGCATAGGAGGCCAACGTGGATCATGACAAATAGGATCATTTAACAACTGTGTCAAATCTGGCAAGTGTAACGTCACCAGGAATGGTAGTTTGGGTTGCTGCTGATAGCCTAGAAAGAAGGGTCTTGGATTTTGACTGGCACCAGGTTGCTAGGAAAATTTTGGCTACTGGCCTAGATTCTGGTAGAAACCATGGCCCTGACCAGCGTAAGGATTTTGCATCTGTGGAGACATCATTGGCTGATTCCCCATAAAGGACATAGGATGTTGAACATTCATCGTGTTTGATGGACTTTGGGAAGGATTACTCCATGCTGGTCCCGATGGGAAAGGCATAGAAGTCTGTCCGGGGTTCCATTGACTGTGGAAAGAATTACCCCAGAATGACATTCCAGATGAGGGAACGGATCCTTGTTCTGAGTTCCAAGGTCCTGGTATATGTGCCCCCGGCACAGGAATAGTACCCTGTGCCAGAGTAGACTGTCCAAATACGGGATTTCCCCTAGATGGGAAAGCAGTGGATGCGAAAGTATTGTTATAAAATGTCCCGTTCCAAACAAACGGTGACAAACCTACCGAAAAAGTTTGCGCAGGTGTTCCTTGACTCTTGGCTCCAAATGAACTTGTGTGTGCAGGCTGCCCGACGGATTGCTGATACAGACCACTGAGCGAAGGGGACGAAGGAGAGATATGACCTCCAGCGTAAGGAAAAGAATTGAAAGGGACAGGAATGCCCCCAAGTTGACCTTGCAGAGGAGCGTTAGAGTTCCCTGCCCCCAGACCCAAAGTCTGTAAAGTGGAGTGAGTGAGTGCAGGACTTGTACCTGAACTCAACATACCGTATGAAAACGGAGGGCCTGTTGCACTAGGTGTGAAGGGAGGTGTGGCCGTTGCGATAGATGGGGTCGGTCCACTGTGCGACGTAGTCGCGGCCGAGACCATGGTGGCCCAGACCACCGACAAGGACAAGTTACGAGAAGCTTCTCCTATGGTAACAATGGTGGTGGGGATGGAATAATTCCCAGAAGAAGTAATAGCATTTGTTTCCATAGCTGTGTGAGTCACTGACAGGCATTTGTAAAATTGAATTGGCACAATAACTTGTGGCCAAGTATCAGTGGTTGAGGTTTCAACCAATCCAATATTGGCGGTCGATTCCTCTGGGAGTTGTTCGGGCTCAATGGTTGGTAACCCGGTTGCTTCGAAAGACCCTTGCTGGTCTATCTTCCGCCTCAATGGTGGCGCGGGTGGCTCCAGTATAACCGGCGGCAGGCCCAGAAGCCTTCGTGACCGGAGGAGCTCTGAATCCTCCACTATGTGAGAAGATTCATGACATGCTAAGGTATTCTACATGATCAAATAGTAACACACACTAAAATAAATCCCCTATGAGATAAGACAAGCAAACACTAACTATTTTGAAGAACAGTTACAACAACCAACACTAGAGCAACTTACCGGTGCAAGTGAAACTCGAATACAGAAGCACCCTCCAGGTATACTCTACAAAGCATGGCCCAATGTCTATCCTAGGTACCATGGTATACCCCCACAGTCACCTGTGTATGTCCCTAGAAAAGATTGGCAACTAGTTTGCCAGCACGCAAACAGTCACCAGGCGGGTACAGTCGATAGTCGGGTAGACCACAATGAGCAGGGTATCAAGCCCAAAACCTGTCAAGGGTATCAAGAGAAAATGGTCTGGAAGACAACTGAGGACCTCGAATGGATTCAAGACCCATGAAGCCTCGTGGCAAATGTAAACGATGGAATCCCTTAACAAATACTCGATATGTGTTCTCCACTATGCTTGGTCCAGCTTTGGAGGGGTTACCTCCACTACCTTTCCTTATGCAACCTCGTGTTTAGCCCCTGTGTTAGAGGGGGGTCCCGGATAACTTTCACATAACTGGACTTCTACACTCCCTATGATAGACTCCAATGTTTTGTTTGAGTGGCCTTGGAGAGTTTACTGTCCAACCTATTCCAAGGCCCTAGTCCTGAGCTAGTGTATGAACCCTACAAACAAAAAGTCTAATAGCTTTTAATTAGCGTTGCTTTTAATGGGCTTCTTTACGTTAGAAGGTATAAAGGTGAAATTGATGGTGTGTAAAGACTCAAAGAAAAATGAATAAGAAATGCTTGGAAACAAAAACTTTTACAAAAAATGCAAAAATCCGCAACTTTTCAACAAGAAAGACTTCTTTTTCTTTTCAAATTTTCTACGATTTCATGCAAAAACTTATGAAAAAAGACTTCTTCCTAGCTACTGATGCAACAATAAAATCTTCAAACAAAGAAGAAAAGGAACAAGAGATTTTTTTTTTTTATTTAATTGCAAAATGAAGCAACAAAGGGAAAATGCCGACAAGCACAAAACCAAGAAAACAAAATAAAATTTCTGGCTTAAAGCGTAGATCGCAAAGAACCAGAGCAAAGATGCACAATGGCAATCAAGAAAGCACTGATTCTACCACTTGTCTAAAAACCATAAAACAAATTTTTTTCTTTTGTCTTTTCTATCAAAACATCAACTAAGAAAAACACAGGCTAAGGATAAGAGGCCCTAACCTACTGACTGTGCAACCCTAGACTCAGAACCCCTAAGAGGAAAAACTTCTCACCACAAGAGGGGATGACTGCCCCACCCTAAATGAAAAGAAACCTGACAATCATGAGACTGTCACTGAAACAGAACGTGTGCAAACGCGTTCTAAGCTATAACCGAGCGCGGGTACCCGCAGGCTGAACTGATACAGGCCACGTGTATGTGCAAAATCCAAGACAAAACTAACCACACACAGCCCAGACCTGGAAGAGGCCTCTGGTATTGACTACCAGGGTCTCTTGAAGGCTTGGATGCTTCTTCTTTAACAGAAAAGGAAAATAAATGCAAAAAACAACAAACACAATAAAGCAGACTGAGACAAGACTGTGAACCAGCAAGACCCAGACAGGATCCAGAAATTCCCCTGAGAATGTAAAATTCCAATAGAGAAGAGGAGACTGCCTCTTAAGCTCTCTGAGTCCTACACACTACTGAAACCTCTATAGCAAGCGTTCAAACGTGGGTTGTAGAAGGTTAGGGTGCAGGTTACACGCATGCAGGCCTTCTGCTGGCCACGTGTACCTCTATGTGTCCTGATAATAAATGTCATGCAACAGTCAAGGAAAAGATGGTATTAAGAACCAGGTTCCCTGCTAGCTCTGACCTAACAGAAAACAGACAAACAAAGAAGCAGAAAATATAATTCTTTGAACTACCCAAAAACCTCCATTAAATCCAGAAACCCTAAGAGTAATATGCCCAGTGGAGTCACCAATTCTGTTGTTGGGAAATAATACCCTACGGACTAACAAGCTAGGGCTGAACTTGTACGCAGATCATGACCTTAAAGAAATCAATTTTAACCTATCACCCCAATACTCAAACCCCTTTTTTCACACATAAGCATGGAAGAGACCTACTAACATTTTTCTATTGATGTTTGATGTAGATCCTCCATTCAACTTAATCCGCTTGATTTCGCTGCTCCTTCCAAAGACAATCCTGCAATCAAGACAAAACACTACGCATGCATGCTATTTTTCTACCTAAGGGTTAGAGATTAAGCATAAATAAAATATATATCACTCGTGCATTGGGACGGGAAAAGTATTCTTTTATTAATCTCAAGATGAATCAACTTACAATAATGATAGAGACCGGTCACCATTCCTTGATCCTGATCCTGGGCTCCTCTTCTTCTTTGTCTTCCAACTGATTTGCTTGAATTCTTCTTAGGCTTGAGGAAAGGCTAAAGGGTTGGGACAAATGGATTCGGTAATTGGGCAAAGTTTCTTTGCTATCTTTCTCCTCCTCCAAATAGTACCCCTACCCCTTCTTTTATAGGCTAGAAGGAGCTAGGGTTTTGGACAAACTCTTGGCCATGCATGGCCGAGAGTTTCAGTTAACTGACCCATAGCTTTTTGTCCCGTCGGCAACTTTCCTGTTTTTGTGCTTTGTTAGCTAAACGTGGGCTGTAGTAGGCCTGCCAGCGTTCAAACTCATGTTGTAAGAGGCCTTCCAGCGTTCCAATGCGTGCAGTAGTGGGTTAGGGTATGTCCCACTTGTTTTAAGATGATTTTCAAGAGTTTGTTCAGCATGGCTTTAGCAAGGAAGGGATATGAGTTGGCCTGATTCCTGGTAAGCATGTGAGGTGCAATTTAGGGTTATAACACACCCTGGTCCTACTTTCCTCATTGGTAGGTAACCTTGAACCCAACAGTCAACATTTCATCATTGTTCGTTGAATAGGTGGTTTCCCTTGTGTTCGATGACAAGACATATATTTGCACATTGGGATTCGTTCAGTGTCTTGGATGCCATTATCCTTATTGGTAGTTTCCTCACCTTTGTCAATAGTTTTCCTCATTGGCTTCTATTTAGAGGGTCCTTTTCATGTACCTCTTGCACTTGGCACACATGAAAGATGCACGGGGTTGTTGGTTCATGAACATGTTCTTCATCCAATTTCCTCGAAATCATCAAGCTCCTTCTTTGTACCTTGTGCTGACTGATGAGAGATGCCTTAATGATATCCTTTTAGTGGGTCTCCATCCATCAACTTCAACTCATCCATTTTGGAAATGAGACCTAGAGTCCTATGAGTACCTAGAGGCCTGCAGTCATTAGTGTCAGGTTCTCTCACCATCGACAGTTGGGAATACATCAGTGTCTTCTAATCGATGGATTCTTCAAGTTTTTGACCTCCACTCTTTTATTCACACTTGTAAGAATGTACTCGGTGCCTTGATACCTAATTTCATCATCAGTAGGTTGTCTTGCGTTTGGTAATGGTATACCTCAATGAACGACAATAAAACGAAGTCTCATTGTGTTTGTTATAACATAATATTGTTAGAGGGGTTTTTTCCTAAGAAGCGACCCCCTTTGGCGAAAAAATGGAAAAAAGGGGTTAAAAAACCACTTATCCTAAGTTTTGTGGCGTAAAGGTGCATTGCGCTAATCAGTAAGTAGATCTAGGCGGCCAGAATCTCCGCACCCATATCTACGACCAAGGATCAATTTCATACCCCCCCGCCATTCTACCTTTAATGGGGGGGGTCTGAAACAATGGTTAAGCACTAAGTAGATCTAGGTAACCAAGATCTGTGCACCTAGATCTACAGTTGAGGATCAATTCTGGACCCCCCCCGACATTCTACATTTAGCCGGGGGTGGGGAGGTCCGATATTGATGGTTTTACTAAGTGGCCACCCCACTAACGTGGTTCCTTATCCTGATGTCGGACCCCCCC
>ML783757.1:150055-169290 GCA_009831015.1 Picea engelmannii
TGTGCTGATTGTAACTATGTCACTTAGGCGCATTTAAGATTCCTGTTTTTCTTCTATGAGCTACTAGAAGGCCAGATTCCCATAGAAGTCTCATTCATCTTCCTCATCAAGTCTTTCCTCTGCTCATTTTAAACTCAACTTCCTGATTGAAGTTAGATCAAGACCTTACCTGTTTTTGCATGCCTGGACTAGTGTTTTGAGTTAAAATGATATTCTCCTGGGTCTGCACCCATTTGAATGCCCCAATTTATTTATTTATGACATATAAAACTAATGGGTATCAAGCTTACCTTTGCTGCAATCCAGAGGTGACTTCTGGTGGTAACAGTGTTCAACTTCAACTCATGTATTCAAACGATGTAAACTTGCACCTTTGGTGGATTGTATATAAGAATTGAAGACATCAGTATGTAGTTGCAGCTTTCCTGAGCTGTTGCTACCTTTTCATTAGACCAATACCTTTGTGACTTCGATGATCATGGGAGATCAGATTGTACTCCATTGTATACAGATATATTCATATTGATTTTGAGACTGATTTTACTGGGCCTTGTTCATGACTATGATAGCCTTTGGCATGTAACCGCATTTTGTTTTCCTACTCATGGCCATGGACAGTTGTTTGGTATATTTTCACAAGGATCTTCAGTGTAATTCAAATTTGCATCCATGTATGCAAAGTTAGTATAGATTGTAATGAGCAACTAGTTCTTCTAGTTGGGTCCCCATTACTCCACTTCTGGGTTTTTATAAAGTATTTCAGCCATCACATATACTCCTCTAACATCACACATTAGGGGGCATCTGCTAGAGAAATATTTTCCTCACCCCATGAAATCTTTCACATAAGGCCTTTTTCCATTTTCCTATGCAGAATTGAAATCCCTTTTTGTAAATGCCAGAGCTAAAAATATAATGTTTTCCACATATATGCACCTTTCCTACTATACAACATGCATATACGCAGGTTTCACCACTACAACCCGCGTACATCGGGAAATGTGCCCAAAATTGAAAATTGGTGTCGGTTTTCCATGTCACGTCACAAGATCAATGATCCTTGGCCTTTTGTATACTAGAAACATTCCAAATCATCCCTTTAGTTGTACTTGAAGGATATAAATGGGCCAAATCTGAGCTATGGAAAAGAGGAGAAAGAATTCAACTTTAAGAGAAAAGTTACTTTGGAGGAATTATTCAGTTCACATTGATTCTGCATCCCTTTATCCTTTAAGTCTGAACACTGTAAATTCTAACCTTGTACAATGTCTACTGTAAATAGATATTCCAAAAATAACATAAAAGATACAATGGAAAATACAAACATTACACATAGATTTTTCCCCTGGAAACTCAAACCGAGAAAACCAACATATATTATATTCATTCATTGTGTTACATTGTTTACAATACAATATACATATAGGAGCCAGTGACATCCAAAAAGATAACCCAATGACCTGGATTAGTCCAAAACCCTAATTCCTTAACCAGAAATAGAAAACCATCGGTAAAAACCATGTGCCGAAAAACCACCTAAATACATGACATGTTTCCCGAGGTAGGTGTCATGTTTCTCGAGGCATAATTTTTTTTTTTCGGGGGTGCTTCCCCCCTACAACCCCTGAGGGGGGGCTAGCGGCCTCGCCTCTAACCCCCCTGCATGCCTGGAACATATGCTCAGACACTACTACTCATTCAAATAATATAACACATACCCAACATTCTCCCACTTATTGTTTTCTTTGCATACAAGGGGTTACAGGGTTACACAGTAAAAAATCTAGGGCAACAATGCCCATGGATCCTCTGCAAAAAGAGAAATTATCAGTGCTCACAGATTTTGTTAATGAGTCTACAACACTATTCAAAGTGTCCACCTTCAGCAGTGATACTTTCTTTTCTTCAATCATGTCTCTCACAAAGTGATATTGAACATCATTGTTCTTTGTCTTTGAATGATAAGCAGAGTTCTTCGCTAGAAAAATTGCACTTTGAATGTCACACTCTATCCTTACAACTTCTTATACCAACCCAATACCTAAACACAATATTTGTAACCATACTACTTCCTTACTTGCATGAGTGGATGCCATGTATTCAGATTCTATAGTTGAAAGTGCCACTACAACTTGTCTTTTGCTCATCCAACTTATTGCTCCTCCAAACAGGTTAAACACATACCCACTTGTAGATCTCCTATGATCTAAATATTCAGCCCAGTATACATCCACAAAGCCATTTATATCGACCACTCTGTCCAATCCCGGTCTTCCTTCGTAGAACAATCCATAGCTAGTAGTGCCACGCAAATACTTGAAAACCCTTTTTACTGATGTCCAATGCTCCTTCCCTGGTTTTGACATATACCTACTCAAAACTCCCACTGCATGTGCAATGTCCGGTCTAGTACAGACCATTTCATACATCAAACTGCCAACTGCACTCGCATATGGAACATGAAACATGTCCTCCTCTTCTTCATGTGTCTTGGGACATTGATCCACAAATAACTTTACACCAACAGGAATAGAAACCTTGGCTGGTTTACATTCTTGCATATTAAACCTCTGCAATATTGTCTCGACATATTTTCTCTGATTTAACAAGAGTTTCCTCTTTTTTTGATCTCTTTTAATTTCCATGCCCAAAATTAAACTTGAAGCACCAAGATCCTTCATGTCGAATTTAGAGGACAACTGAGTTTTCACATCCTAGATAATCTCCTTGTTGTTTCTTATCGGCAACATGTCATCCACATATAAGACCAAATAAATCAAATGATCACCAATTAATTTAGAATACACACAGTGATCCTCTTTTCTTCTTGTGAAGCCAAGTCCTAGAATATAAGTATCAAATTTTTGATACCACATCCTTGGTTATTGTTTTAAACCATACAGGGACTTTTTCAGCTTGCATACCAACTCCTTCTTTCCTTTCACAGCATAACCTTCTGGTTTCTTCATAAAGATTTCTTCTTCCAGATCCCCATGCAGGAATGTTGTCTTCACATCCATATGTTCTACTTCAAAATCAAATGCAAAAACAACAGATAACATAAATATTATAGAGGTTGACTTGGCAATAGGAGAAAAAATCTCACCAAAATCAATTCCCTCAACCTGGGAATAACCCTTTGCTACTAACCGAGCTTTGTATTTCTCCACTTTTCCTTCTGCATTAAGCTTATTTTTAAATACCCATTTGATGCCAATGGGCTTTCTTCTAGTTGGAAACTCCACTAGATCCCAAGTCTCATTCTTATCCAAAGATGTCATTTCTTCTTCCATGGCCCTTTTGTAGCAATTTCCATCCTCTGATTCCACTACCTCCCTGACAGTTCTAGGATCATCATTAGTAATAGACAAAGAAAAATTTGAATGAAAATCAGATGGACTATACCTTTATGGTAGCCTTCCTTCTCGATCTGATCTCCTCAATACTGTGTTGGAAAATGCTTAACAGGTAGTGTATGTTTGTCATTGATGGCAAGTAAAACAGTGAAGATGGCAGGATCAGAATGTGAATTGATGGACAAACAGGAACAATGCAGGCTGAGGAGGAATTAGCGTAGAGTCAAAATTCTTCCAAGTAAGAAGGATGTGTAATCTTGGAGGAGAAGCGTCGCTGATCGTTGGATCCCATCCAAAATTCCGACAGCATGAGGGCCATCAGATCTGAATAAAAACAAGAAGAGCACGCGCTGAAGAGGAGGATATATCTCAGGCATTAGATCTAAGCACAGGATCTGACCACCATTGGATTAGGGAAAACCTGCACGGTGTTTAAAGTACAAGGAGAAAATGGGCTCACAAAATCCCGAAAGCAGGAGGATCGTCCATCTCAAGGGGTTATGTGGACTGTTGATCTGACTCCCTGTCGGGGTTTCAAGGATTGCGAGTTGAAGAAGTCAAAGAATAATAATCATAGGACTCGCAAAATCATGATATGCGATACCCTGATATAATCTCAACCGTTGGATTGAGGACAAATATGGACCGTTGATCCCAGTCCTTGTCGGAGTTTCAGGGATTGGGAATTGGACATGAAAAAGATTATTGACAATAGAAACCTCGATTTCACAATATGTGAAATCATTATTTAATCGTAGTCGTTAAAGTTAAGAAGTGACCTGGACCGTTGATATGATCTCTTTATGGAGTGTCGAGGATCGAGACTTTGAAGTGACAAAAACACTTGACAACAAGAATGTCGATTTCCCGATATGCGATATCGCGATGCAATCATAGCCATTGAATCGAGAATGAATCTAGACCATTGATTATAGCTCATGTCGAAGTTTCAAAAATCACGATATCAAGAGGAAAAGAAACAAATGTAACAAGAATCCCGATTTCGTGATATGCGATATCGCGATCCAATCGTAGCCATTGAAACAAGTTCATATCTAGACCGTTGGTTCAACACCGTGTCGGAGTTTCATGAATTTCAATATGGAGAGACAAAAGAAACAAAGTAACTTGAATTATGAATTTGCGATATGTGAAATCGTGAAAGCGCATTATGCATAAGGCTGTGGTCATAGCCCTTGGTCACGGGAAGAGAAGGAGTCAGTCCAAATAAGCTCCATATTGGAGTTTCAGGGATTGCGACTTCAAGAGGCAAGAACACAAATGCCAAAATGCCAAAACCCAATTTAAAGGCAAAATTAATAAATCTCATCCAATAGTGTAGATTAACCTGAAGGAGATCTGAGGGCTACTATTGCACGACATAGTGAAACTACTAGCAACCATTGATGGTTTCTACCAGAGGATGCGAAGATGCTTCGAGATGATTGACAGAGGAGGTGAAGAGTCACTGAGAGGAATGAATATGTTCGTGGAGGCGATTGATAGCTGATGAGCATTGAGGCCTGTAACTAAAACAGAGAAGGTCAGTTCGACTATCACAGAGAAGACGAAGAGTCTCAAACTACCAGAAAGGCTGAGGAATCTCAGTATAACATACAGTGATGCTGGACACACGGGATGAACCACCAGAGAAGATGAAGAGTCACGATGATGATCAGATAGAACACTCGAGAGGTGGAGGATAACGATGCAGAGTCATCATGCAGAGGCATTGCGAACATTACATGCACAAGGTGCACAGAAGCTATAAATACACAGTACAGAGAAGAGAAGTTTTTTGTTGCTGTTGCTATAAGAGTTTGTTGTGATTGTTGTTGGTGAAGGTGATTCATGTGTGAAGAAGGAGGAGAGTGCAGTAGCTGAACAACACAAAAGTGGAACTGTGCAGTGAATGGACATGGTGCACAGAGCATAAATAGCAGAAGAACAGACAGATCAAGTGATATGAGCAGAAAGGCAATGAGGAAGACAGAACAACGAAATGCAACAGAACAATGATAAGTCTGGTAAGCCACTATTGAACATCATATCACTATAATAAATTTCAGTAGCAAATATTTATATTTCAGGGTGGTTGGGAGGAGCTAGGGAGGACTAATGTCCTCAAAGGTTCAGGTGTGTGCTTGAACATAGGGAGTTGGTGCTTCCTTCTAGTTGGTGCTANAGAAACCAGGGAGTTGGTGCTTCCTTCTAGTTGGTGCTAGAGAAACCAGGGAGTTGGTGCTTCCTTCTAGTGGGTGCTAGAGAAAACAGAGAGTTGGTGCTCTCAGCAAGTTGCAACTTGCAAAACTGAGGTTGTAGCCTCATTATGAGTTGGGGCTCATATGTATGATATTGTAAAGATTGTAACCATTACTTATCATATAAAGAAAAAAAAAAGGTTTTACCCTGCATGGGTTTCCTCAAGAAATATCTGTCTTTGTGTTTCTCACATATGTGAATGATGCTGAAAGTACCATTGTTTATTTCCATACATTATTGTGATCATCATTTAGTGTATCTATAAAGAGTTTAAAAGAACCATAAATGTTTAAGCACGGAAACAACTGATTCACCCCCCCCCTCTCAGTTGTCTAACATACTGGAGTATGAGGATATTCTTCTTCTGATTCATGTTCTTCTGTAGAGTCTACTTCATCATCCTTTAAATCAAACTCTATCTTCTCTGGTTCTTCCTTACTTGGTAGGAAATCCTATTTAACAACATCCTTCATTTCTCTAAATACCACATCTTGGCTATACACTACCTTCTTGGTTTCTGGGTTCCAAAGCTTATAACCTTTGAGACCATCTTTATATCCAATAAAGATACATTTTTCATCCTTCATATCCAACTTACTCTTGTTTTCCTTGGAACATGAACATATGCATCGCAGCCAAATACCTTAAGATGTGTGAGAGAAGGTTCCTTACCAGTCCATACCTCTTGTGGCGTCTTGTCACCCAATGCTAATGAGGGTGATCTGTTGACCAGATAACATGTAGTACCCACTGCCTCTGCCCAGAATTCTTTCCCTAACCTGACACCACTGAGCATGCACCTTGCTTTTTCCATCAATGTCATGTTCATCCTTTCTGCAACTCCATTCTGTTGAGGTGTATGTGGAGTAGTCTTTTGCCTTTCTATGCCGCACTTATTACATAATTCTTCAAATTCATTCCCACAGAACTCTCCGCCATTATCTTTCCTCAACACCTTAATTCGTTTCTCTGTTCGATTCTCAACAAGAGCCTTAAACTCTTTAAACCTGTCAAAGACTTCAGATTTTTTCCTGAGGAAATATATCCAAGTTTTCCTTAAGAATTCATCTATAAATGAGACATAGTACACAGATTTTCCCAATGATGGGACCGACACAGGTCCAAAAAAAATCACTTTGAACTAGTTGTAAAATTCCTTCTTCCCTCGTTGCATTGGAGGGGAATCTTACTCGATTCTGCTTCCAATATAGACAATGTTCATAGAAATCAAAATCTAGAGAGAAGTTAGACATACCTTCAACCATACTTTTACCGTGTAGTAGTCGAAGACCCTTCTCTCTGATATGCCTGAGTCTTTGATGCCACAACATAACCTTTTCTCTAGAGACTGTAGGAGTTCTTTATTATTCAACTTCAATATCAGAAATAATGGAGCTATTACACCCATCACTAATAGTTCTTCCTAGTATCTTATACAGAGTTCCAAACCTAACTCCCTTCATCAAGACCATTGCTCCTCGAACCATCCTGGAAGTTCCCTTTTAAAAAATTGTTTTTACCCCTGCATCTTCCATTTTTCTTACAGAAATGAAATTTCTAGCCATACCTGGGATGTGTAGAACACCAGGCAGTGTTCTAATCTTTCCATCTATGAGTCTCAACTTGACCCTTCCTTTTCCTATGATTCTAGTTGTCGAATCATTACCTAAGAAAACATTACCTCCATCATACTTTTCATATTCATAGAACCACTCCCTATAGGGAGTCATATGAAAGGATGCACTAGAGTCAATCAACCATGCCTCATAATCTGCATGTGTGCTTGAAGAGGCCAAGTACACATCCCCTTCTTCTTCCTTGGAGGTCTTTTCTTCTGTAGAAGAAGATTCTTTAGATCCCTTCTTTTTCTCAACTTTGGATATACACTTCTTCTTGTAGTGCCCTTGTTTTCCACACCTCCAACATACCCTTACAAACTTTCCAGGAGATTTAGATCTATCGTTAGACTTAGATCTCCCACTTGAGAAATTAGATCTATTTCTTTCCTGGGAATGTCCTCTTGCAAATAATGCATCTGTGTTATGTCCTTCCATATTCTTTTGTCTCATCTCCTTCGACAACAAGGATAAGACCACTTATTCAAACCTCAAAGAAGTTGTATTACTACCTATGGCCATAACCAGACTATCCCACGAGTCTGGTAAAGAACACAAAAAATTGATACATTTATCTTCATCTGAAATTTTAATCTCAACAAATACTAACTGACTTACCACAGTATTGAAGGCGTTCAAATGCTCTACCACCAAGTCTCCATCTCTCATCCTCAAGTTATATAGCTTCTTTATCAGGAATAGTTTATTTACCAGGGACTTAGAATGATACAACTTACCCAACTTTTCCCATAAATCCTTGGTTGTAGCTTCCTCTGACACATTCAGTAATACTGAATCAGAGAGACACAGTCGAATTGTGCTCTTTGCCTTCTGATCCATCTTTTTCTAATCATCTGCAGAAGTTCCTGTAGGTGCAGTACCTAGATCTACCACGATCCACTAATCTCTATCCACCAAGAGATATTCCATCTTGAGCTTCCACAACTCAAAGATTTTCCCATTAAACTTCTCGATCTCCATCTTTGAATTGCTTGCCATTTATTTTCACCTGAAAGACAATACAACAAATCTCCCACTGTAACAAAGCTTATCACAGTCTTGAGCCAAACCCTTGACCACAAAGGCATCCCCCTGAAGCCAATAAAGCTTTGATACCAAATGTAAATTCTAACCTTGTACAATGTCTACTGTAAACAGATATTTAGAAAAGAACAGAAAAGATACAATGGCAAATACAAACATTACACAGAGTTTTTTTCCCTGGAAACCCAAACCGGGAAAACCAACATATATTATATTCATTCATTGTGTTACATTGTTTACAATACAATATACATATAGGATCCAACAGCATCCAAAACCCTAACCCAATGACCTAGATTAGTCCAAAACCCTAATTCCTTAATCAGAAATAGAAAACCATCGAAAAAAACCATGTGTCAAAAAACCACCTAAATACATGACACGTTTCTCGAGGCAATTTTTTTTTTTTTCCGGGGGCATTGTCCCTAGACCCCCATGTGGGGGGATCCACCCCCCTGCACAAATAATATAACACATACCCAACAAACACATTGTTTATCCCCCAACTTTTCCCTTACTAATTGATAACTTCATTGTATCTCTTATATGAGCTTGCCTTTGGTGGAGGATGAAAATGGTGGAGGCCAAACTAGAAGGAAATTAGTTTCTAGGTTTTGAATCGTGCCGACATGGATGTATGTAACTTATTCACTTCTGATGATTATATCTTAATAGAAATACTCGTTTCTCGTCCAATTAACATCTTGCAAATATTTGAATTATTATTCCATGGGCGTATTTGTTATGAATGTTTATGGATTATGAAATTGAATGTGCTAACATCATATATTATCACCATATGCTTTCATTGCTTGGTTTTTGAGGACTAGTTGCAAGTATATTGCTTTGGGTCAAGTGCTCAATGTTGGACTTCATCGAACGTTTGGACGAGGTAGGAATTTTATCTTGTCTTTCTAGCATATTTGTTTATATAGCATACTTGAGAGTAGAGTCGATTTCTGCAGTCATTTCCGTCTGTTGTGGTTTACCCCTAGCCATAGAGAGATTTTCATCATAACAGTTGGTAAGACAGTTAAATTCGATAAGTAATAAAACTTCCCACGCAGTTGATTTTTTAATGGATAGTATATTAGAGGGCTATATAATGAAATTTGCAATATATTGCAAGAATTCAACAATGTTGCAGACAGATATTTATTTAAGGTTCCACATGGAAGGTTTATGAAATTGCTAGGTACTTGGATAAAGATGTTGTTGTGTGACAAGTGTGCAATGACAATGGAATATTACTTCTAAGTGGATACATGCACATAGGGGAACTGGGGGATGACCAACATATATTCTAAGGGTAGGAAGAATGAAGAGGGGAATGGAGAAAGGAGGGAAGGACTGAGGATGTAGAGAGATGAAGAGTGTATAATAGGAGAGGAAGATGAGTTTGTGGTATTGCGTGGTTGAAGAAGCTACAAGAGACAAAAAACTGGGGATAGGGAAGGAGAGCAACTTAGTAAGGTTGAGGTAAGATAATCTTGTGAACTAATAAAAATAGTAGAAATATCATATATAGGAGAGGAAGAAGACAATAGGTTCAGTCCTATAATAGAAGAACCAATAAGTCTTACTCAAGCTAGATCCTATGTCGAATCCACAACCAAGTGTGCATCACCAATATCATAGGTAACAATTGAGGATTTGTCAAAAGTAATTATAATGAGTAAAGGAAGTCAGAATAGTAGAATTTACAATAGTGGGAGTAGTGTGTCGAATCAAGGAAATGGATGTAGTGTGACAAGCTTGAGTCAACCAACATCACCAAGGGGGGGTACTATGTAGAACAACATGGAAGGATTAGACTAAACATTGAGACTACCTGAGTTCCAAGGAGTCGGATCGGAGGAACCAAAACAACATCTATTTGTCTCTGAGAAATTTCGGGCTACAAAGAATGTCCAAGATGAGGTTGTGAAGATTGCACAATTGGTGATAACATTTAGGAACCTATTGAGCACTCAACACACCCTAAAAAGACTTATCAATTTTTTTTTACTTTTTCGGGTGCCACTTGGGATTCTGCACTGTCTGACTCGATTCCAAGTTGGGAAATTTTTTGTCTTTGTTTATTTTCATGAATCTCATCACTTATTCAGGTTTGTTTGAACTTATGGAACCCCATGACTAAAATACCTTAACACCTGAATTGAGAATCGACAACCAAACACTGCACCTAACGCGCTCAGATTTGACGTCGAAAAGAATTCAAGTAAGTAAATGAAACACTCAAAAAACAAGAGTCATCGAGCGACGATCTCCATCGGCATCGACAGAAGGTAGTTCTGGTTTGCGTAATTTTTTCGCATAAAGGCTCGAGGGATAGTTGATCCTCTTCGACATCGGTAAAATATGAGGAGGATAGACGTTAATGAAGGATGAAAAGAAATTGTGGATGCCCAACACACTTTATCGGGATCGGGGAAAATCCAGAAGGATCAAAACAAAACAATTTACCACGATAAAGTTATCCCCAATCGCTGATCCCGGATGCATTTTCGGCATTAAGACTTTTTTGAGGGAGTCGATCTAAGAGAGCTTGGGTAGGTTTATCGCCGATCACCGATCCTTGATACTTTTTGGCATCAACAAGATATGATTTGGTTTTAGAACAAATAGCTTAAGGAACGTCCTGACTCTAACTAATATGAGTGAATTAAGTCACTGACATCCAATGCCATGTGTCTTTACCAGGTAAGAGGGTCATATGGTCTAGTTCTATCTTGGGTCATTCTTGGTTCCCTAGGTCCGAGTCACACCTACGAGTCAGCGTTGTCGCATCAACACTATATGGTAAGACTGATCAGCGTTGAATATTTTGTAGGAGGATATCAATGAAAATGTTTGTAGCAAAACCCTGATCCCCAATCCACCCACTGGAAGAGCGACACGATGGGACTTTTTCAACATTAGATACGATCAGATTTTGGACATTTAAGGAGCTAACTAATACCCAATCCTGCATTAGTTGCTACATCGTGCGCCAATTAATTTTTTTTTTTGAAACCACCAATAGACTACATGACCACCCGTGCCTCCGTTGTCAACCCACATGAATTCAATTTCTAACTCCTCTAAATATTCGATGACAGATTTAGTGAAATTTCACTCATGACCTGAATTGAATGGTTGATGCGACACGGTAAGATATTCCCTATTTCAGTATCTTGAACCATTGTGAGGAGTTCATTTTGTGCATAAGAGAATTCTAGAGCATCCAAAGGAGCAAAATGAGCAACTCAAAGACTGTACTGACCCCCGTGATTATAAAAAATAAGGTTTAAAAAGATTCAGAGGTATGTATCCAAGTCTTTCAATTTGTTGGTTATAATTTATATGTGTTCGTTTGGTTTTTACACAGTCTCTAAACTCTACTCAAATTGCAGGAACAATTCCTCTGAGAAATCCAACCACCAGACACTCGCTGAGAGAACCAAAGCTAAAAGAAGTAGAGACAGGTGAAGGTTCTTCTCCAAGGACCGTGAGGCAATTAGAGTACATCCTTACGGTGGATCCTTTCGTCAAGACATCAACAAAGAAAGTTTGTATCTAGCCTTCGGCCTTTGGTGATACAGATGCAAGCACCCGATCCAAGGTAGAGATCCCATAGTGGGAGGATCTCTTCAACAGAATTATCAGAGAATAATACCCAGAGTATATCCCAAAAAACAAATTGGACGTAAGGGCACTTGATGACAAGGTGTTCCCCAAAATCCGAAGGTCAGATTTACACATGGTGGAGACAAAAATTCCCGTTTTCCCCTGCATAGAGGTCCTAAAGTTGCTCATCGACCACATAGATGAGCATAAATGTTTTATTAATGATGATAATGTTGGGTGCATCAGAGATTTCCTCCCGACAGAGGTCCATAAATACTACAAGATCAGGGACCCAGAGGAGTGGCTCAACACAGACTTCGTGGTGAAGTTCTATGAACTCCATGATGATAGCCGATTGATGGCCTCGTGGTGGAGGGAAGACAAAAAATTCACCAATCAGAGCAATGGATGGTATAAGACAATTAACCTGAGGGAGCCATACATCTATTTGATGGCTCTCATCTACCGGCTATATGAAGAAAAGGATTGATCCATGTTTTCAAAAGCTTGGATGCCCTTGGAATACATAGTTGCAATAAATGGGTGCAACTTCAACTAGGGAGAAATAATATCCAAACAAATAAGCATCTGTGTGCAACAGGCTCAGACATTGAAGGAAGGAGAGTCACCAACTTTCTACATGGCCTCATACCTGCTCGATGTCATGTGTGCTAGGAACGTCTTCGCAGTCATCAATCTAAGTTGGAATGTTGTAGAGCTCTCGATCCACATCTACTTCATCGTACTATGGGAAAAGAGGTACAAGAAATCCTACTCCCTCATCTGCGATGAATTCATCACCCATATTTATTTTATTCTTTTTAAGAAGGACTGCCCAAGGTTATCGGTGGTGGCCAAGAAAATGATATCCAAGGTAGGCCATTGGTACTTGGACGAGCGCACCACCTACATCAGGGTGTTTGGGGCCACCAGAGCGCCATATCTCCTACTAGCTCATGTCCCAGACTGGCTTGTCATGGGAGAAATTTGTTATCAGACCATCCTATAGGGCTATAATGCCACATTGGTCAAAGACAAGAAATGAGCCTTCATACCCTATGGTTTCCATGTGGGGTTCTATATGGTAAAGGATACTGCTCAATCCAAATAATAAGGGCTGATCCAACTTGAGTTTAGGTTCCCTACAAGCTGATTCTTCAAGCATGATCCTAAAGGTTTGGTCCTGTAACATGCTTCACAAATGTCATCCTGTTGGTCGTATGCTCACGATAAGTTTGAGTATGAATTCTTCACAGAGAATGCCCATGATTGGGATGAGGTGGTACAGAGGATGGCCAACTAAAACATGACCAGGTTCAAGGCCATGAGCGTGGATGAATAGGTGGAAACAATAGATTAGTCGGCTCAAGAGGCCCTCAAAGCAAGGGAAGAAATCAGAGTGACAAAGGCAACAAAGGTGCAGGGAAGGGGATTGTTCTTGACACCAGAGGAATAGACAAGGGGTTCACGCTTAATGGAAGAGGCAAAGAGATTAATTTATTAGCTGCAGAATGAACCAGACCTCATAAATATGATAAGGGTTCCTTCCGACAACCCAATCGAAAGCTGGGAAGGACCAAGTGACCCGAATCTGATACAAATTGAGGAAACCATAGGTTCAGATAACCCTGAAGTTTCAATGCCATAGGTCATATCACCAGGGGACATTTTGGCTCAACCCGTGATAACAAGGACATCAGAGAGAGAAATTGCATCGAACCCCTTACATGACTTAATAACTATCTATGATGACGAGGAGAGTTCATAGGTTTCCCTGGTGACCCTGGTACAAATTACAGAGGTAAAGGAACCTGAGAAAGTATCTTCCCCAAATCTCGATCCTCCAATTCAAATCCTTCCACAGAGTGACCAAGAGGTCGAAAGTGTCTTAGGCACTACGCTACTCGATACACCAGGGACCCAAGTGGACAACCCGAAGGATGATCTAGGATTAGGCAAATAAGAAGGAGGAATTCCACAATAGGATATTGACATATTGATAGACGATTATCAAGTAAGGACTGAGCCTATCCTTGATTCATCAATTTTGGCTAGTACTTTACCTCTCTATGAGAAACAACCAAAGGATGAACTTTTGGGACATACAAAAGAGGTTCAAGAACCCAATCTTGAACATATATACACTATTAGGAGCTTGGGAAACATGCTTACTTGGGGAGAGAAACAAATCCCCAAACCCATGGATGAGGTCACCGATATACAAGCCATCGCCTATGACCAAAAGAGGAAATCCATCATGAAGAGAACCACCAAGAAGAGGAGGCTTACTCTGGACAACTCCATGTTCATCACCACAGAGGAGAAATTGATTAGCACAGATCATGCCAATATGTTTGAGCTTATCGGTGCAGGGATGGAAATCACATATGCCACCCTAGATAGAGTGAGGAAAGATGAAGAGGAGTTGGCCACTACACTGAAGGAGTTGGAGCATCTATGCCATTTGGAAAAATATTATTAGGACTCCATGTAGGTCACCTTGTTCTTGAGAAGCGAATTCTAGGATGCCTACTATAAATTCACAAATGTGTGGCACCTTTTCACTTCAGAATAATTGATTTCTAGGAAGACACCCTTATGGTGCTAGAAACATGCAAGGACATGGAAATATGGTATGAGAAAGACCACCAAGCAATGGAAAGGATCGATTACATCAATTCGGTTCAACGGGGCTGAGACACTGAAGAGAATGACATTCGAGTACTAAGGGACAACATCATCAACTGCATAAGGAAGTTAGTCGAATACTAGGTGAAAATGGCCCACGAACCTCATCAGGAAATCCAATAGAAATGGGTCAATTGTGAAAAGAGCTAGATCAATATCAATCGGGCGATGAGAGACATCGGTCTCCTAGAATTCATCACACCTGAGGACTTTGTCAACTTGCATGACATAGTCAAACTACATGCAGAACAAGACTCATCACGGACTGCAAAGATAGAAAAGGTGGCGAACATGGCGTCGGGTCAAGTACATCAGTTCATGGAGCACCTGATCAAGGATCGGACAATGTTACAATATTTAAGTGTTAAAGTGGTCAAGTATCGGGCATGGGCAATGGAAATAAAGAAGATCCTTTTAGCCCCGATGGACCAACACAGATTCCCGTAAGCCAACACATGCGAGAAACTCTTCGTCAAATGGTCATAGTATGAGAAGATTCATCCACTCAAGTAAAACCATTTGATGACTCTTAGAAGTCTGAGAGATGGAAGTGTCATGTGGTAATGTTTTGTTTTACTTAGATTTCACTTTTGATAGTTATTTTTAGTTAATAATTTGTTATAAATAAGAATATCAAATTGTTAGAAGAGGTCGATGGTTTTGGCAAAAATCCTCATTTTTGGAATTGTAAAGAACTATTTCAGAACTACCTTAACTGAGAAGTCATGTTTAGGACCAGAGACTAGTTTCTTTTTTTCATCAAAGGCGTGGTGACTGAATCATAAGGAGGAACTACTTCTGAATTTATCTCATGAATGGATGTTGTAATGAGTAAGAGCCTTTCAATCTATTGATAAGTTATATGATTCAATTTTTTTATAGTTCTTATCTCTAATGATGGAAAGAAAATCATTGTGTTAATGTGTGATTAATGATTAGAGATAAGGAAACTATTTTTCTTGCCATAATTTATTGCATGTATGTCTTCTTTCAATAATTGTATCTGAGTCAATAATTGGAATACCAACAAGTTGATGTATTAGTACTAGGCTTGTCGTATGTGTAATAATCATTGTCTTCATGCTTGATCATGAGGGTTATCCCTAGCTCAGCCTTCTTCAGTAGTTAAGATTTTCCCCTTTGTTACCCAGTTGGTTTATACTAGCACATTTCTTGTATCAGACCCACCTATAAGAGAAAATACAAAAAAGAGAACGTTTAATATGAAGGAATTTTTTTTCATGAGAAGATATCCTGTCAATCACTACATAAAGTCCATCTATTATTTCGTCGGATCACAAGATTTGGATAACCATTACACTATCAAATGATGCAGAGTATAATTGGGCCTTGGTGGTGGGTTTGGTTCTTACTTTTGATTTAAAGGGATTCAGGACTCCTTAATAGAATTGGCGCTAGAAGCAGGGCTTGGAGAATGAATGACTAACAATGTTTTTGATATAATATTTCACACAGCCTGTAGATTCAAAACAACCCACATGCATGGCTAGTCATTCTCAAGACATCCCACACACACTGAGTACTCCTGAAATGAGTAACTCACCCCAGCAAGAGGAAGAACATCTATTCCTTGAAATACCTTACACTCTTCCCCACGAGGAGTTGAACTAGTTCAAAAGAATCACAAGATCTTACGCCCGACAAATTGGAGCACTTCCCTTAGCTCCTTTACTTCCTCATAGAAAAAAAGTAAGTAGACCAGTGTTTGACACCCCCAACTAGGTTTTTGTTCACACAGTAGAAGACCTGATACATTTATCCCTCACCGAAATCAAACATCCTCTTAATCTAATCCTCGAAACACAAGCTGGTAAGTTCTCTGAGCCCAACAATTTTTACAACAAGGAAGGGTTTAACTTAGAATGCTCAATTACAGAATCAAATGACATGGAAGATAACAATGATCATAATGAAGAAAGGGGGAACCCACATCATAATAATCAACCTTGGTTGGCCAGAGATGCTCTAGACATCCCCGAATGAGTACATAACATTCCTCAACATTCGAAAAAGTTACTCCCTAAATTTGACCTTGAAAGCTTAGGACTACCCGAAGACCATATCAAAAAGTTCATACTAGGTATTAGACCAATGAATGTCGAACATGAAGATGTAGTATGTAGGCTTTTCCCCTATACTTTTGAGAATTCGGCCTCCATGTGGTATTTTAACTTATGTGTAGGTTCCATAACTAGTTGGACGAAGTTTCAAAAGGATTTTCTAAATAAATTTGTAGAAGAAACCACTACAGGAGCTTTGATGGCTGAGTTGTTCGCCGCCACCATGAGTTCAAAGGATAAGGTTAAAGAATTCAATCAATGATTCACCACTATCCTAAACTAATTTCAACCCAAATCTAAACCTAATCAGTAGTTGCAAATCGAAGCATACACTAGTTCTCTCCCAGCTTCCATTTCAATGTTTGTGAAAAGGGATGCCAAAACAACCTTAGTTGAGAATTTTGAGGAATCAAAAACAATAGAATTTCAAATGAAGGGATGTAAAGAAGGCCGAGTCTCATTAGTTAATAAGGAAGTTCAAGCTCTTCCTAGGAGAGGACTCTTGTTGACCAGACCCCAGGGAAACAAGCAGAACAATGTCCCAAAAAAGGAAGTGGAGACATAGAAGACCTAAAACGCATGGTAAAGAAGTTGTCAAACGAAATCATAGACATAAAAGGAAGTATAGGGGAAGGAAACCAAGGCTAGAGGCCATATAAACCCTTTTTTTAAATAAATCCATCGTTCGAAGCAATTGAACCTCCCCCAGCCAACTTAAACATCGATCTGGGAAATGTAGCATTCGACTCTTTTTGTACCTATCACCAAGGGAAACATTCTGAAAGAAACTACCCACAATGGGTGCATGCCATGAACTTCATGGCCAACCAGTTTCTAGATGAGGTTTCACTTAATGAACAATTAAGTGGCTCAACTATGAATATTGTTGATTAGGAAGAATTTGATCCACCAGAAGAAACAACCATGCTGATATGGGACCCTAACCTACCAATGCCTTTTGATGATCTATTTGAGGTTCAAGAACCACCCGCAGAAGTCTTGGCTATGAAAACACGCAGTAGGGGTCACCCGGTCTCAAAATAACTTACTGTAGCCCACACTTTGAGAGGAAAACAGACTTTTGATCACCCAAAATAATCTTTTGTCACCCAAAGAAATCCTATAAACATCCATACCCGAGAATCTCCCAAGTTAGACTACAACATAGTAGAAGATTTGAAAAAATTGAAGGCAAATATATCGGTCATGGAAATGTGTAGAATCCCTTAGAAAAAGGACTTTCTATTACAAGCATTGAAGTTAGTAGAAAATCCTACAACAAGCAATGACCAAGGAGAAAATCCATCCCTCTTAGATCTAAGAAATAAACCAACTGTGAACACTTGCTCTGAAGATAAGAAGGGAAATCTTTTCATCCCACCATTCCTCTTGAAATTTGAAGTCTTCAACATAAACCTACACAATTTTTCGCTCACAAAGAGACATAAAGAGCGAAAGAGACATAAAACCCCAAGAATATAAATCTCATCAAGACAGTATCTAAAGAAGAAAGGAAGTCCTATCTCAAAATTTTCAGACAATATCAAGATGTTTTTGCATGCTCCTACTGAGATCTGAAAAATTATTATACTCGTATCATTCAACACACAATCCCGTTAAATCCTGGAGTGAAACCCTTTCAAAAGAAACTCTAGAAGTACCACCCATCCCTGGAGCCCCTCATGTGTCATGAGTTAAATAAATTACTATATGCTAATATTATATTCTAGGTTAGACACTCTGCATGGGTAACAAATTTGGTTCCTATCAAGAAAAAGTCTGGGGAGATCCGTCTGTGTGTATATTTCAGAAACCTCAACAGAGCATCAAAAAAGGACAACTACCCAGTCCCACCAATGTATCAACTCTTGCAGACCCTCTCTAGTTCTGATATTTTCTCCCTATTGGACAGTTTCTTAGGTTATAACCAAGTTCTAGTCTCATAGGAAGACCATTTGAAAACTACCTTCTGAACCAAGTGGGAAACCTTTTCTTATAAATGCATGCCCTTTGGGTTAATCAATGCAGGGGCAACTTGTTGGATTACTGAGAGGGGGGGTGAATCAGTAATAGTGTAATTATAATCCTTTTTGTTCAAATAATCCAAGTGTTATATCAATGTAGAATTATTATCCAATAATGAGCTATAAGAAATCAATAATCACACACATACACAGTACACCAGTGTTTTACGTGGAAACCCATATCAGGAGAAAACCACATAATGCTTTTTCTTATATGTCTTGAAGAACTACATTCATCGAAAGCACCAACTTCCTTTGTTTTCTAGCTGCAACTGGAAGGAGGCTCCAACCCCCTATTTTCTCAGGCTACAACCTGAGGTAAGATCCAACTCCCCAATTCTCTGGCTACAACCAAAAGGAGGATACAATCCCTTGTGTTCTCCGGCTACAACCAGAATGTGGCTACAACCACCTGTCCTTTCCTCGTCCAACCGCCCTAAAGTAGAATTAGAATGATGGAACCACTGTCACACTATCATTGTGCAATATACCACTGTAAACCTGTACCAATAAATCTAAACCATGCATCAACCATGCATCAACCTATACCTCAAC
>ML783757.1:185863-205433 GCA_009831015.1 Picea engelmannii
TGTTGCTATATTCTTCTTGTTCCTTTTTCTTTTTCTTTGATATTTTGGATGCTTTGAAGGCTTCTTCTTTTGCATCTGGATTTTCCTGTTCAGTTCTCATCACATATGCTGTGAAGATTCCATGCAGTTCATCCATGCTTATTAATTTTAGATCCGATCTTTCTTCTAGTGCTGATATCTTAGGGCTGAATCTCATAAGAAGAGATCTTAGTACCTTTTGAACAATTACAGATTCTTCGATTTCTTCTCCCAATCCTATGATTGCATTCACTATTTCATTGACTCGTAAGAAGTAGGATGCAATATCTTCATATTCCTTCATTTTTAGTTGTTCGAACTGACCTCTGTAAGTTTGATGCTTTGTTGCTTTGACTTTTGAATCTCCTTCATAAATATTTCGAAGCTTGTCCTAAATCACTTTATCAGATTCACAATGTGCAACTTTGGTGAATACCATATCACTGAGGCCATTCAAAAGTGCATTTTTGGCTTTGGAATTATTCTCACCGAGTTTTACTGTTTTTTCATTTGTTGGTGGAACTGTTGGTGCTATGTATCCATCTACAATTGATTGCCAAACTTGAAATCTTTGTGCCTGTATATATGTCTTCATGCTTATGCTCCAAAAAGAATACTTATGTCCATCAAACTGTGGCATTCCATTTTTATACGAGTTTGTACTCTTCATGATCTACCTTTCAATGGTTAAACTGATTTCTGAAGGAACCTGCTCTAATACCAATTGTTGGAATAAAGAGAGGGGGGGTGAATCAATAATAGTGTAATTATAATATTTTTTCTTCAAATAATCCATGTGTTATATCAATGTAGAATTATTGTCCAATAATAAGAAATAAGAAATGAACAATCACACACATACACAGTACACCAGTGTTTTACGTGGAGACCCAAATCAGGAGAAAACCACATAATTCTTTTTCTTATATGTCTTGAAAAATTACATTCATTAGAAGCACCAACCTCCTTTGTTTTCCAACTGCAACTGGAAGGAGGCTCCAACCCCTTATTTTCTTAGGCTACAACCTGAGGGAAGCTCCAACTCCCCAATTCTCTAGCTACAACCAGAAGGAGGCTACAACCCCCTACGTTCTTCGGTTACAACCAGAGGGTGGCTATAACCACCTATCCTTTCCCCGTCCTGCCACCCTAAAGTAAAAGTAGAATGATGGAACCATTACCACACTATCACTATGAGATATACCATTGTAAACCTGTACCAATAAATTTGAACCATGCATCAACCATGCATCAACCTGTACCTCAACCTGTAATCAACGTGTACCTCAACTAAAATCCCTCATCAATTTCATCATACAAATCTTATTTGTATCTCTATAGTAGACCTAGTGTATATGATCATATTCCTGCAATCCTTCCTTAACTTTAAAAACAAGAGACTAGCATTTTCATTAAACTTTTCATTAATCTCACAAGACTAGTTTTGGATTAGTCAACAATCCTAACTTGAAATAATCATAACTTTGTCCTTGTAATGAATAAGGATTTGAAACTGATACACAGTGTTCTTCAGTGTGTTTTATGAAATTCCTCCAGGTTTCACTACTTGGAACCTCTCAAAAAATGATTTATAGAAAAAATGACATACCTTGCTGAATTCTAGCTTATTCTAGAGAGTGACCTTGTAGAGCGTGCCCTGCACAGAATATTTTTTGAATTGATATGAAAATGTTACATAGAATATTAAATAATGTACCCTAACCAACACATTTTTTCTCACTAAATTTGGATTTGTTATGAATAAGTTATGACGTTTTTACCCGAAACACATGTTTTTGACTAGTTTCAGGACTATCCACAAACCTTATTTTCCACAGAGTGTAACTCCCAAAATAAAACAACCCAGAATCTGAATTTTTTACCAAAGATAATTGGATATGTTTTCTCAATGGAATCACAATTTCACAGTTAGAATCATTATATGAAAAAAATTTATAGTGAAAATGGCGAGATGACCTGTAATAACATACCTTAGATAGTACCATCAAAAGAATTTATCCTTCCTTGCATTTCGTCCTTCTTTTATTCAACTTCCCTCGAAATTTGGACTTATAGATCCTTGGTTACCTCAAACATCTATATATATTCAATATTCTCAATTGTGTCTTAAATGAGAGAGACTATCCTCTTATTTATACTCTCCAAGTAGCTTCCTTAAAAACATCTTCTAGGTCACTTTGCCCACTTTCCTTATTTTAGGGTTAACCCACTTCTAATTTATTCATTAAATTTATTATTTAAATAATTTATTTTGTATTCACTTTGAATTATAGTACACTCATCACTTCACTTTATTATTTACCTTCTAAAATCCCTTAAACCACTTTGACTACTTTCACCTTTTGGGGCTTCTAGATGACATGTGAGGGTCCTCCAACTTCGTAAGACCATAACTCTCAAATCGTGAGAAGTTATGTGACATTACACATACCACCAGAAATGGAATGACATGTACTATGCATATAGAATAGTATTACCTTAAAATATATGAAAAATCATACTGTTATCCATCAAACAAACTTCAGTCCATTACCCAAACCTGGGTTTTCCAACTTCACATGGTCATTACTCTCTAACCGTGAGGTGTTATGTGATGTTCTACATACCACCGAAAATGGCATGACAAGCACTATCRATATATGATAGTTTCCTTGAAAAATTCATTGTCCTTCATCTCATTATTCCACAATTAATCATGGGTTCTCTTACTCCACAAAGCATCTTCCCGTGAGGGCTTTCACCATAAGGGGACCACTTTGGAGTTCATCCATATTTACTTCTTATCAACCATGAAAAAACAATAATGAATCCATTACCCAAAACTTTTTTCTACAGGGCTTTCTTCAAGGGTTGACATCAATGACAACCAACCTTAATCAACAATATCCCCCTTTGGCATTGATGGCAACACTCTGATGCAATACTGAAATCATATCACTCATGCTCCCCCTAGAACCATGCTTCTGTCCTCTGCATATGATAAATATCTCCCCCTTTGTCATCAATGGAAAATATATCTTTCCATCCGAGGATGCTCCCCCTAATTGAACTATCCTCTTATGGTGCTTCCTCATGTACATCTAAGACATATAAGTTAAGCATTTATTTTGGAGTAGAAATAACTCCAATTCTTTGGCGAAGATATTCAAAGGATTCCTGTGGAAGTGGTTTTGTAAATATGTCTGCCACTTGCTATTTTGTGCCCACATACTCAACTCTAATGTTCTTTTCTGCAACTTGTTCCTATAGAAAGTGATACTTTATTGGAATGTGCTTCGTCTTGGAGTGCATCACCGGGGTTTTTGAGATATTGATGGTGCTTGTATTATCACAATATATTGGAATGGGCTCATCATACTCATCTTGTATATCTGTCAAATTTTGTTTCATACAAATAACCTGTGTACAACATGTTGCTGCTGCAATATACTCTACCTCGATTGTAGATAGAGATATTGATGATTGTTTCTTGCTTATCCATGATACTAAGAACTCACCCAAGTAGAACACTACTCCACTGGTGCTTCGTCAGTCATCAATACAACCTTCCCAATCTGCGTCTATGTAGGCAATTAGTGATAGATCCTTTCCTTTTGGATACCATAGGCCTTATTCCAAAATTCATCCTTGATGGCTTCTTCAAACTAGTTTGGTTCAATTGTAGATAAGAGTGACAGGTGTGTTTGTTCTGGTGAACGTATTTTTCTTCTAGTCTCAACTCATGCATCTTTCTTCTCGGTAATTTGATCTGAAGGATGATTCTTATGTACTCGTTTACTGGGTTTCTTTGGAGACACTTGTTGAACTTTCTCTTCTGCTTCTGTCAGATTCTCTTCATCTTCCTCTTCTACTTCCTTTTCATCTTCTTCTTTGAAAAGTTGTTCCATTGATTTGTTTTCTTCTTCCTTTGATTATGGTCTGCCCATTTCATCAATTGTTACATTGATGCTTTCCACAACTTTGTTTAATCTTAGATTGTAACACTTGTATGCTTTCCTTGTACTTGAGTAACCAACAAGTATGCCTTTGTCCACATGAGAGTTAAAATTTCACATTCTGCCATCTTCTCTTTTGATGTATCATTTTCTTCCAAAAACTATGAAGTGCTTCACATTTGTTGGTCTTCCTTTCCATAGCTCATATGGAGTTTTATCAGTGTTGCTTCTGAGAATTACTCTATTTTTAATGTGAACTATTGTATGCACTGCTTGTGTCTAAAATATATCTGTGAATTTGGAATCCATTATCATTGTTTGAGCCATTTCCTGTACTATCATGTTCTTTCTTTCAACAACTCCATTCTGTTGAGGTGTCCTAGCAGTGAATAATTGCCTTTTTATTCCATGATTGATGCAGTAGTCCATAAATTCCTTTGAGGTGAATTCTCCTCCATTATCAAATCTCAAGCATTTGATTCTTGAATCCATCTCATTTTCAACCATTTCCTTGTAGATCTTGAAGTTTTCAAAAGATTCCGACTTGTTCTTGAAAAAGAAAACTACAGTCATTCTTGTATAATCATCAACTAATAATATAAAGTATCTCTCACCTTGTAAGCCTTTTGTTGTAGTTGGTCCAACTAGATTAGTATGCACAATTTCCAATGGTCTTTTTGTTGAATATTCCTTTGATTTGAACCCGATCTTTGTTTGCTTTCCTTGTTGACAATGCTTGCATAAAGTGTTGGTTGGTTTCGTGATCTGGGGAATTTCTTCGACTGCTTCTCTTTTGTTGACTTTGACAAGGTTATCAAAATGCAGGTCACCCATTCTTCTATGCCATAGACAACTTTCATCTTCCTTTCTTAGACAACACTTTTCATTTCCAATTTCACTTAACACATATATGTTGTTTGAAGTTCTTGCAGTTGTACCGACCAATTTCCTTGAACTTTCTCTTCTTATCTCACATTTTTGTGAATCAAAAGTATTTTTATGACCTTGGTCACACATTTGAATCACACTTAGAATATTATGTTTCATATCTTCTACCAGTATAACATTTTGTGCCTTTTCATTCTTGTTCCCAATTCAGATTGTGCCTTCTCCAATGATTTTGGCTGAATTATCATTTCCAAAGGAGAATGATCCATTTATTTCCTTTCGTAATGTAAGAAATATTTCTCTATCACCTGTGATGTGTTTTGAACACCCACTGTCAACATACCAACCATGTTTCTTCTTCTTAGCTTGTAGAGAGACTGTGCATTCTTGATTTGTATATTGATCTTGCTTTCTTATCCATGTCATTTTCTAATGTTCCTATCTATGAGTGTTGTTATTGTGTTCAGGTTTTTTAGGAAGGACTGCCATTCTGCAATATTTGGCCACATGTCCAAAATTGTTACATTTCACTTCAATTGTTAAATTGTTAAATTGTTACATGTCCAAATTTGTAACATTCCACTTCAGTGCTCAAGGATTCAAACCTATTGTAACTACTTCTTTGTGTTTCACTAGGTCTTCTTGAATAACCCCTTTTTGTATGACTCTCAAAGTTGTTATTATTCCTGTTGTTAGCTCTGCAATTTACAACTTTATGTCCAAAATTATTACATGCATAACATAAACCAAAAAAAATAGTTTGATACCTGGGAGTTGCAGATCTTCTGAAAGGAGTTGCTCTTATGAATCCTTCTTCTTCTTGAGGCCTATCTTTCTGTTATTGATTCTAAAATTTGAATCTTCTCGGTGGAGGAGTGTCCCTATAATATTCCTTGTATATCTTCCTATCCCCTTCGATTGTTTCTGCATAGCATTTTGGATTTGTTTCTTTCTCTATTGTTTTGGAGCTTGATCCATTTTATGTATGATTTTATCCAAGCTCAGACTTGTCAAGATGGGACTTTTGACGGCTAATAATGTCATCTAGGACTTTTGAGCTATTCTGCATATTTTTCTTTTGAATATCCTTTCTTAGTGTGACAATCTCTTCTTCCAAGTTTTTGATGATCTCGTCCTTTTCTTCTAGTTGTTCTTTGAGTGCTTCTTCAATTCATTTATCTTCTTCTATTTGAACCTTCAATTTTGTGATCATTTTTCTAGTTCTTGAGTGTCCTTTTTCTTATCTAGTTCTGCTTGTAGTTTCTCGTTTTTCTTATTTTCTCTTCTGATAACTTCTATGGCATTCATTAATTCTTCTCAGAAGTCAACTTATGCCTCTTCAATTTATTCTTCATATGCCTCTTCATATTCTTCTCCGGAGACTTCTTTATCAGAGTCTTCTATTGCCATGAACAGACCTCTCCCTGTTTCACTGTCACTGACATCATCTTCATCTAATTATGAGATGTCTTCTTTGGTGCAAAATCGTTTCTTGAAAACTTTCTTTGTAGTTCTTTTACCTTTATATGTTTGTCTGCATTTTGAGTAACCTTCATCATTTCTCTTTTTCTTATGAGGACATTTGTTATCAAAATGACCAATTGTTGTGGGTGGGAAATCCCCCTACGGACTAGCACTTAGGGTTTTATCATGCATGCATAAAAGACCTAAAGATTCCTACTTTTTACCATCATCCCAGACCTAATCCCCATTATTCTTAAGCAAATACACAATTAAGAAGATCAAGTGAACATACCTTATTTTCGGCATTTGGTATCGATCCCTCTTCACACTTGGTCTCTCTTTGACTGCAACTCTCCTCCCAATGTTGACCTGCATTCACAAAAGACAAACAACATGGGTTAGATATTTAATCAACATGTACGCAATAAACAATGAAAACCTCATATGGTGGGACGAGAAAAGTATTCCTTTTTTTATTAATCTTCACAAGAGTAAACTTACAATATGTGATCGACAATGCTCCTCTTCAACTGGTCTTGGGCTCCTCTTCAACTGTACTCCGCTTTTCTCTATACTTCTCTTTGCACAAGGATGACTGAAGTTTGGGCCAAGGGGAATGCTCAATTGGGTATAGTTTCTTTACTATGATTTTCCTCCTTTCAAATGGGACCCTTACCCCTTCTTTTATAGGCTAGAAGGAGCTAGGTATTTAGTCGAATGACTGACCATGCATGGTCGGAAGGTTTATTTAACTTAGCCAAAGCTATGTGTTATGTCAGCAAATTTCCTTTTTTCATGCTTCTTTAGCTTCACACGGGCTGTGGTGGGTCAGCTAGCGTGGACACTATAGATACATGTGGGCTATAGTGGGTTAGCTAGTGTGTACCTTTAAAAATGGAGTTTTTTAGAAGAGTTGTTTAGTAGTGGCTTGGAAAAAAAGGAATATGAGATGGCCTGATGCCAGGTAAGAATGTTTGGTGAAAATTAGGGTTATAACAGATGCCCCATAATGTGTGAGGTTATAAGAGCATATGATGGCCAAAATACATTATCAATCTTCACCAACATTCCAAACAAGTGAGCCCAGGGACTAGAAATTGAGAGGTGCCATCTGCAAAAGAACAATTGTCTCACCGAGGCAGGCATACCCATGCTCAGGATGAAATAAAATCATGGCTACCAATCAAATACACTATAGACCCATGTCATATAACTATATAAAGTGTATCCATGAGCAATACACAATGGAGCTACATCTCGAAATCAAAAAAGAGATACATGTATAGTATCCATCTTCTAGAAGCTGATAAGGCCTTATTGCTGGAGATGAGGTATTCAGAGCTCGAGAAACAACTTCAAAATATTCAAAACTAGGGTAGGAGTGTAATATGAGTGTATGGATTCACTACCCAGAGGTCTTTGATGGCTCATCGAGCATGGACTAGAGAATCTTTATGATCAGACTGAAGGATTCATTGATTTTGAACAAAGACTTGATTGGACTTTCGGGGTGGTCGGGCCTGAGGGCAAGAAATAAACTGCAGAGGGGCCGACTCAGGCTTGGTAAAAAATTCCCTTGGAAAATAGCATGGCAAATGATGAGACTCAAGCAGCATGGCATTAACATAAGTTCACGATGCAGGAGGCAACGCAAACTCTCCATATGTTTGGAAGAATAACCAAACAGAGGAGGACACAACTCTATGTAGCGAGAACATCTTCCTAAGGTCATATTAAAAGCCATAGATTGAATAACAAATGAAAGGATGTGCTTTGTCCAAGGGCAACTCATTGTGCTACCAAATAAAAATAAAACACTTTTCCCTTCCTCTTTTTGGGGTATATTTGATTTTTTTTTGTATTTTTCAATAATTTTGGAAAAAGAATAAAATAATGCTACATTACAAAGGAGGATCTAGTGTCACAAACATACTATTTCCAAGAACACAAAACACAAAGATGCTCAGGGAAAAGGGACATATGCAGGAAAAGGAAACTCGGGAAAAATCCTTCAGGGGACAAAGGTGTCAAGATGCAAAGGCAAAGTGCTACAAGGCTTGTGTATAAGGCATGCTTCAGATGGTTCAGTTGAGAGCAACATGGAGACAACATTAGGCAAAAGATGCAGGTATGCAAACAATGTTAACAAAACACACAATGGTAATGTCCTTCGATGTAATTTTAACGAGCCTAGAGAAGGTAAGCTCCATGGTTTTTCATATTTAGAGAGTTTGAAAAAATGTAAAAGGAGACTCCACTCTGGTACCTTTTTCGAAGGTAGTCTAGTCGGTTTGAAAAAGGGTTAAATTAGCACTGAAAAGACATCTATTCAAAACCATTTTAATGAGTGTGATAAATACAAGATCACTCTGAAAATTTTTCATTTTTAAGGAGTCTGAAAAAATCTTAGCTATGGACTCCATCAGGAATGTTCTTTTGGACCAGTTTAACGAGTGTGAAAGAAGAAGGTCACTCGATGATCTTTTCAATTTTAGGGATTCTGAAAAGAGCTTAACTATGGACTCTGTGGGGGTTCCTTTTTCATAAATTTAGTCTCTCAGACCCGAAAAAGGGTTAAAATTGTATTTGAGAATACTCTTCTCGAGAATCGAGGCCTCTAGATTATACCTTTGTTCGTACAATTGACCATCCAGACTGAAAAAGGGGTAAACTACAGTTGAACATACGTGCCTTCAAGTTTTAGTTTAATGAGCGTGAAGTTCAACAAGATCGCTCGGCAATATTTTCATGTTTAGAGGGTCTGAAAAGGGCTTAAAAGAAGACACGTCATCATTTTCTTTTCTCAGTTAATCCGGACGAGATCTAAAAACATAAATGCAGTCTTGCCGGATGTTGCTTTCGGATTTCAAAGGGAGATTGAAAGACAACAAATGTTTCTTGTGCTCAACACTTCATGGGTCAATGCCTGACATCATCTCAAGGGAGCAGTCTGCTCTAACAAAGATATTTTCCATGACGCCAGGGGTTTTGGAGATATCTATAGGAATCGTTTCAACGATGGTTTCCATATTTCCTTCGACGTAAACAACATGTGTAGCCAAGGGGTTGATAGGAAAAGACTTGTCTCCAGTCATAGTCAAAGTGAATTCCCCTACATCAAATCTTCATAATTTTGGGAGGAAGTAAGATCTATGATGGAGATCATCCCAGGGTTTGTCCAGACTAGTCAATACTTCGATAATCACTTCATCTGATGGAAAGACTAATTCTAAAGAGTTAGTATTGGAAAGGGAACCTCGAGCCCAAGTAGGTTCTAGAATCAGATCTAAATCTTGTGCAGAAGTTGGATCGAGGTCGATGAATGCTTGTTGGACTGTATAGTATGCAACGTCTGCCACGGACAAGGGCATGGCCATACCATGATGCCCTGTCCCTTCCATCATGAGTGATGGGGAAGGAAGAGTCCATGGATAGTTGAAGTAGGTTGTATGAAATGACGATACTTGGGAAATCTCAACCTTAGGCTGATTGGATACAAACTTAACATCACTTGAAGGAGGTGGGTAATCGAAAGTACCCATCAAAGGTGGGCACAAACCAACCCCTATGTTAAAAATGTCAGGTAGAGGGTTATCAATCATTGGGACCGTATATTCTCCCAATGAAGGGTCAAGACGGGAGAAAGACAACTGATCAATGGTCACAATCCAACCCTCGTGTGGAAACAACAAGACCCAGAAAAATGTAGCAACCACTGCCTGCATGGCATAGGTCCAACTCCTTCCTAACAAGAGATTGTAGTTGAGAGGTGCATCGACCACTTCAACCTCGACGCACACGGTCTTCCCTCCTAACTGCATGGGGAAAGAGGGGATGATACCATGTGGTTGGAACAAACGGCCTTTGAAAGTGGTAAGAAGAGTAGGTGACAGAGACAAAACGGGCTGGCCAATGGCCTTCCAACACTCCAACAACATGGTGCATGTTGAGGTTCCCTCATCAACCACTGTGCAGAAAATGTTCTGAGTAAAATTTTTCATGGGGTAAGCCACTACTATCTGAAATGCTACGTGGTAAGGGAGACGAGGTTTAAAGTCGGTCGTATCAAGCATGATCATACCCGAGTTACAAGTCTCGACAGATCCTAAAGTAGCTGACAGAGCCTTTCTCTGGGAAGGGCATCTTTGGAGGATTTCTAAAACAGACATCGGACAAGGGGTTTGAGACAAATCCTCCAACATAGAGTAATTCTAGGTGGCCCTTGCATTTGGGTTGTGAGAATCTTTCTTGAACGTGCCTTTTGGGATGCGTGTCATTGTTTCACCCAACGTCTTCTCTACCTGGAGAGGAAGAGATGGGATCTCAACTTATTTAACTTTGTCATAGGTACTTCTCTTTCCGTAGTCATGTGCTCTAGTCAATATATAGGCATCACCTTTCATCATATACACATTCAAGGACGAAGCATTATACGTAGATGGAGGGGGTCCTTGACTGCCCCCTTCTGTGCTCCTAGAGGCTTGAGTTAAGTTTTTCCCATGTTGGAATGGGTTTGTTAACACAACAGGCTATTGTTGTGACAATAACGTTTGGGCCTCTGCAAGCCAAGGGCATTGATGATTCGGCTGGTCTTCCACGCATAGATTACACAGATACCTTGACTTTCGTTTCTTGGTGTTTCCCCCGCCAGCATTATTAGTGGGTTTCTTATCCTCCTTACCCTTCTTACATTGTTTTTTCTTTCCATCAGGTTGTTGGGTTACCTTTGGATTTTTTGATTGCACACCATGTACATCTGACGTTTGGGTAGGGGGAACAGTCGAAACAGTAGTTTGGCTAGCCACTGTGTGTTGTATAGAAAATTGTTGCAATTGTTTTGTCATTTGTTCAATGGGCTTTGTTTGTGCTGAACCTACAATACCATCGGCATGCAGTCCAACTCTCTGTCTAGTTTTATCAAGTATGGATCGTGTTGCATTCGAAAAAATCTCTTAACAGTAAACCAGACTGAGAATAAATTAGCTCAAGCTGTTGAGCTCTCATGATGGCATCTTCTTCGAAAAACACTCCCGACGTTGCGATGTCTTTGGATAGCTGTGGGACCAAAGACGTAAGGAACCACTCAAGCAAGAATGCTGGTGGGACTGGTACCTTAATCAAACTCTTCTGGCATCTCCATTCTCGGATGTGATTAGAGATATGGTTCTCTTTTTTCTATTCGAAATTGGCCAACAATTCTGTGTCGATGTCGTATCTCACAGGTAATTGGAAATGGTTTAGGAAATCCATATCCAATTCATCGAAGGAAGAATATCTTGAGCAGTCGAGCTCAATGTACCATTTTGCAGCACTCCCAATGAGAGTATGTTGAAACAATCACAACTGTATAGAGTCGTCTTTCAACGAATTAGATGAGCACCAAAGGTGAAAAGTAGTCACATGATCTCTTGGATATTCTTTAGTCTTGGCTTCGAAATTTGGTATGTCCGAAGGCAATTTCATTGGCATAGGGGGACAATGTGGATCATGACAGATAGGGTCATTCAACAACCTTGTTAAGTCTGGCAAGTGCAAGGTTTCCAGGAAAGGTAGTTTGGGTTGTTGGTGATAAACATGGAAAAAGGGGCTTGGAGTTTGACTGGCACCAGGTTTCCAGGAAAAGTTTGGTTGTTGGTTGGGGTTCTGGTAAAAACCATGGCCATGACCAGCGTACAGATTTTTCATTTGAGGAGACATCATCGGCTGATTCCCGAAATAGGACGTAGATGGTTGGGAATGCATTACATTCAAAGGACTTTGGGGAGGATTTCCCCATGCCGATCCCATGGACATAGGTATTTTATCTTGCTTGAGGTTCCATTGGTTGTGAAAAGAATTTCCCCAAATCAACATTCCAGATGAGGGAATTGATCCTTGCCAAGAATTCCAAGGTCCTGATGTGGAAGAAGTTCCTGGGTTTTCCCCCTATGTAGGAATAGTACCGTGCATAGGATTAGGTTGGCCATAACCAAGGTTGCCCCCACTCGGGAAAGAAGCTGATGAGAAAGTGTTGTTACCAAATGCATTGAACAAAGAAAATGGTGTTGACCCTACCGACATATTATGAGAAGGTGGTCCTTGACTCCCTACTCTAAGTGAACTATGGTGTGTGTTTGGCCCGCCAGATTGCTGGTGGGTACCGTCGAGCGAAGGGGACAAAGGAGGTATATGACCTCCCCCATAAGGGAAAGCATTAAAGGGAGTTGAAGTGCCCCTCATGGGTCCTTGTAGAGGAGTATTAGAGCTCGCTACCCCCAGACCTAAATTCTGTAAAGTGGAGTAGGATAGTACAGGGCTTGTACCTGAGCTAGGCATCATGTATGAGAACAGAGGGCCTGTCATACTCTGTGTGAAAGGAGTAGCGGCCGCCTGCAAATATGGGACCAGACCACTACTCGAGGTAGAGTCAGTCGAGACCATGGTGGCTTGGATCGGAGATAGTGAGTTAGGAGGTGGAACACCCCCTGTGGTGACAGTTGTAGTGGGAATAGAAGAATTCCCAGAAGAAGTGGTAGCATTTGTTTCCATTGCTACGTGTGACACTATCTAGCACCCGTAAGGATAAATATCTATGATGATGGGCATTGACAGATCAGTGGTTGGAGTTTTGAGTGGACCAATAGCTTCCGCTCCAAGGTCTGAAATAGTTGGTTCCTCCAGATGTTGTTCGGGCACAGTTTCCTGTGACCTGGTCACTTCAAAAGACCCTTATTGGTCGAGATTTTGCCTGGGGGTGGATCCAGTGTAACCGGTGGTAGGCCAAGAAGCCTTTTTGACCAGCAGCGCTCATGATTGTTGAAGAAAAATCTCCCTGCGGATAGGTAGATATCCTCTTGAGAGCTAGACTCTTAACTCTTAAGACAGAAGATGCTTATCATGGACAATGACTTCCTTTTAGATCTAGATAAACTAATGCATGAGGAGGAAGGAGTACCTTTTTACCAGTGTTTGTCCCTACACATTCAAAGTTGATCTCCAATCTTGAGCTCCTCGATAAGCCCTATAGACAAACAAAGACACAACCAACTTCCTACTCTATCAATATTAGTTCAAAATAAAACTATCTACTTGAGACAAATTCATGTGAGATCAAACACAAATTAGAAAGAAACAGGCCAAGCAAATTATATTAATGAGATCATAGCATTGCTTACAACCATGGATGAAGTGCAACAACTTTGCCAAGCTCTCCTTGTCCAACCCTTGCTCAAAATCTCCACGATCATAATGACAACAACTTCACTGATTATTCTCCTCCACTTCACTGTGTGTTTCCTATGAGATCATAGGTTTCATGCCTCCAATCATCCCCTTTTCACCATAATAAATCCTTCTTATATAGGCTTGGAGAGGCCCAACCACTTGAGATATATTTGGGGTAAGTTGAGGATTTTCCTCCTTCAGTTAGGGATCTTCCCTAAGATCATGGCTTGACTAGGGATTCGAATCCAACTGCCTTCAAAGATTGAATGGATCTTTCCCTCATTCTTCTCAACAAACCAACTATTGCCCATAATAGATAGCACTCCTTCAAAAGTGTAGTCAGAGTGTTATAACACTCCCTAGTAAGGTATAGGGGGGTGCCAACACTCCTAACAGTAGCAACGCTCCTCCAAAAGGGCTGCCAGAGTGTTATAACGCTCCCTAACAGTCTATAGGGGGGCACCAACACTCCTAACAGTGGTATAAGGGAGAGCTCTCCTCTAAAAACTCAATTTTAATGGTTCTTTCAGATGGCAAGAGGTTCATAAACCCAGTTAACCATTCCCCTTCTTCCAAATCAAATGTTTGAGGTGTTTCAAGTGTCTTTTTGATGTTGTTATAGGTATGACATAGGCATTATGGCAGTATTCTTTTCTTGACACTTGCGACACTTGTGAAAAAATTGTGATACTTGCGACACTTGTAATGAAGACACTTGCAACACTATCGAAGTGAGTAATTTTGATGTGTAACAATGATCCTCCACTGTGTGAGAAGATCAAATACACACTAGGGCTTTCTATTCGTTCAAAAACAACATACACTAGAAAAAATACCCTATAAGATAAAACAAGAAAACACTAAACTAGTTGGAAGAATAGTTACAACAACCAACACTAGAGGAACTTACCACTACAAGTGAAACTTGAACACAGAATCACCCTCTGGGTATACTCTGCAAAGCGTGACCCAATTTCTATCCTAGTTACTGCAGTATACCCCCGCAGTCACCTGTGTATGTCTCTAAAAAAGATAGGCAACTAGGTTGCCAACGCATGGACAATCACCAGGCGGGTACAGTCGAAAGTCAAGCAGACCACAATGAGCAGAGTATCAAGCCTGAAACCTGTCAAGGGTATCGAAAGCAAGTGGTCTGGAAGACAACTTAGAACCTTGAATGGATTTGAGACCCACTAAGCTCCGTGGAAAATGAAATCGACGAAATCCCAAGACAAGTCCTCTATATGCGTTCTCCACTACGATTGGTTCGGATTTGGAGGGGTTATCTCCACTACCTTTCCACACGCAACCTCATGTTTATCCCCTATGTTAGAGGGGGGTCCCAGATAGCTTTCACGATACTAGACCTTTAACACTCCCTAGCATAGACTCTTATGTATGTTTTGCAGCCTTGAAGAGTTTCCTCTCCAACCTAAATCAAGACTCTAGCCTAGACTAATTGATGGACCCTAGAAACATAAAGTCTAGTTGATTTTAATTAATCGTTAATTTTTCATGGCTTGTTTTAAGTCAAAGTTTATGAAATTGAAACTAATGATGTTTGAGAGATGAAAAAAAAATAAACAGAAAGCTAGAAACAAAATAACTTCTTCTTGACACAATTCTTATTCAACTTTTCAAACTAAATTTTTTTCCAAGATCTTTGAACAACAAACTCAAAACAGGATTTCGCTCGACTACGAGCTACTTATTTTCCTAAGTAAAAAACCAAGAACTTATGAAAGAAAAATGTTTCCTGGTTATTAATACAAACCAATAACTACTTAACCAAACCAAGAAATAAAAGAGTTTTTTATTTATTTAATGCTCGCAAAGCAAAATATGAAAAAATGACGACAAGTAAAGACCAATAAAACTTCTTGCCTAAGCGTAGATCGCAAAGATTCGCTGACAATAACACACAAACTGATGAAAACAAACTCTCACACTTGTCTAAAAACTCTATGAAAGAAAACAAATTCTAAGAAAACTTTTTGATGAAAAAGAAAGTTATTGTTGTGATCATACCTAAGTTGTTGACTGCTATGACGGAGACCAAGAACCCTGAGAGGTATAACTTTTGACAAGAAAAAGGATGACTGCCTCTCCTTGAACACAAATTTTCTCAATAGGCATGAAACTGATAGTTCAACAGCTAGCATGTGCACGCGAGATTGAAAAGTTTAGAGCACGTGTACATGCCTGCAGACTTTATGCATGTCGCGTGTACCTCTAAAAATCTTAAAAAACAAATGAAAAGATAAGCAATCAAACACTGGAAGAGACCACTGGTATTGAGAACCAGAATCTCTTGAAGACTCAGAAACTTACTTTGTCAAAAAAAAAACAATCCAAGGAAAATTTCATAGAAAAAAACCAATATGAAGTGGTAACTAAGCTACAAACTGCAAAAACAGATACCATAATGAGTTTCATAAAACACCTGAGAAGGATCACTTCTGATAGGGAAGAGGATGAATGCCTCTTTAATAAAAAAAGTTTGAACTTAACCACGCTACTGTCACTTCATCAACTAGCGTGTCCACACGGGCTGTGTGAAGGTTGGGTGCGTGTACATGCATTCAAGCCTTATACAGGCCACGTGTACCTCTATGACTTCCCATAAAATAAAATGAAGTCAAGCAAAGTAAGCAGGAAAAACTGGTATGGAAGACCAGAATCCCTACTAGCTCAGACTTTTGTAGAAACTCTAAAAACAAGTAATGAAACCAATTTTTTTAAATACCCAAAAAGACTCCCAGAAAACCTTAGAGTTCCCCAGTATGGTCACCAATTCTGTTGTGGGTGGGAAATCCCCCTACGGACTAGCACTTAGGGTTTTATCATGCATGCAAAAATGACCTAAAGATTCCTACTTTTTACCATCATCCCAGACCTAATCCCCATTATTCTTAAGAAAATAAACAGTTAAGAAGATCAAGTGAACATACCTTATTTCCGATGTTTAGTATCAATCCCTCTTCACACTTGGTTTGTCTTTGACTGCAACTCTCCTCCCAATGTTGACCTGCATTCACAAAATACAAACAAAGAATTTCACGTGCATTTGATCTATGGATTAATGGGTTAGAGATTTAATCAACATGTACGCAATAAACAATCAAAACCTCATATGGTGGGATGGGAAAAATATTCCTTATTGTATTAATCTTCACAAGAGTAAACTTACAATATGTGATCGACACTGCTCCTCTTCAATTGTCCTCCAACTTCTTTACTCTATACTTCTCTTTACACAAGGATGGCCAAAGGTCGGGACAAGGGGAATTCTTAATTGGGTATAGTTTCTTTACTATGATTTTCCTCCTTTCAAATGGGACCCTTACCCCTTCTTTTATAGTCTAGAAGGAGCTAGGTATTTGGTCAAATGACCGGCCATGCATGGCCGGAAGGTTTAGTTAACTTACCCAAATTTGTGTGTTCCATCATCAAATTTCCTTTTTTCGTGCTTCTGTAGGTCCACACGGGATGTAGTGGGTCATCTAGCATGGACACTATAGATACACGTGGGCTGTAGTGGGTCAAATAGCGTGTACCTTTAAAAATGGAGTTTTTTAGAAGAGTTGTTCAGTAGTGGCTTGGAAAAGAAGGAATATAAGATGGCCTAATTCTAGGTAAGCATGTCTAGTGAAAAATAGGGTTATAACACCAATACCATCACAATTAAAAAAAATTAAAGGAATCTTACTTCTATACCTACCACTGGTTCCCTTGTTTAGTCTTTTGACGAAGTTGGCCACTTCTTCATCATCTTCTGAGATGTTGTTGTTGTTGTTATATTCTTCTTGTTCCTTTTTCTTTTTCTTTGATCTTTTGGATTCTTTGAAGGCTGCTTCTTTTACATCTGGCTTTTCTTGTTAAGTTCTCATCTCATATGCTGTGAAGATTCCATGCAGTTTGTCCATGCTTATTTAGTTTAGATCCGATCTTTCTTCTAGTGTTGATATATTAGGGTTGGATCTCATAGAAAGAGATCTTAGTACCTTTTGAACAATTACATATTCTTTGATTTCTTCTCCCAATCCTATGATTTCATTCACCATTTCATAGAATCGTAAGAAGTAGGTTGCGATATCTTCATCTTCCTTCATTTTTAGTTGTTCAAACTGACCTCTGTAATTTTGAAGCTTTGTTGCTTTGAATTTTGAATCTCCTTCATAAATATTTTGAAGCTTGTTCCAAATATATTTATCATATTTACAATGTGCAACTTTGGTGAATACCATATCACTGAGACTATTCAAAAGTGCATTTTTGTCTTTGGAATTATTCTCACCGAGTTTTACTGCTTTTTCATTTGTTGGTGGAACTGTTGGTGTTGTGTATCCATCTACAATTGATTACCAAACTTGAAATCCCTGTGCCTGCATATATGTCTTCATACTTATGCTCCAAAAAGAATACTTCTGTCCATCAAACTGTGGTATTCCATTTTTATATGAGCTGGTACTCTCCATGATCTACCTTTCAGTGGTTAAACTAATTTCTGAAGGAACCTTCTCTGATACCAATTGTTGGATAACTGAGGGAGGGGGTGAATCAGTAATAGTGTAATTATAATCCTTTTTATTCAAGTAATCCAAGTGTTATATCAATGTAGAATTATTATCCAATAATGCGCAATAATACATGAACAATCGCACACATACACAATACAACAATGTTTTATGTGGAAACCCAAATCAGAAGAAAACCACAAAATGATTTTTCTTATATGTCTTGAAGAATTACATTCATTGGAAGCACCAACTTCCTTTGTTTTCCAGTTACAACTGGAAGGAGGCTCCAACCCCCTGTTTTCTCAGGCTATAACCTGAGGGAAGATCCAACTCCCCAATTCTCTGGCTACAACCAAAAGTAGGCTACAACTAGAACGTGGATACAACCACTTGTCCTTGCTCCATTCAACTTCCTTGAAGTAGAATTAGAATGATGGAACCACTATCACACTATCACTGTGAGATATACTACTGTAAACTTGTACCAATAAATCCGAACCATGCATCAACCTGTACCTCAACCTATAATCAACTTGTACCTCAACCAAAATCCCTCATCAATTTCATCATCCAAATCTTATTTGTAGCTCTGTAATAGACCTGGTGTATATGATCATATTCGTACAAAACTTCCTTAACTTTAACAACAAGAGACTAGCATTTTCATCAAACTTTTCTTTAGTCTCACAAGACTAGTTTTGGATTAGTCAACAACCCTAACTTGAAATAATCATAACTTTGTACTTGTAATGAATAAGGATATGAAACTGATACATAATGTTCTTTAGTGTTTTTTATGCAATTACTCCAGGTGTCACTACTTGGAACCTCTCAGAAAAAGAGTTATAGCAAAAATGACATACCTTGTTGAATTCTGGCTTATTCTAGAGATTGACCTTGTAGAGCGTGCCCCACAGGGAATATTTGTTGAATTTATATGAAAATGTTACATAGAATACTAAATACTGTACCCTAATCAACACATTTTGTCTCACTAAATTTGGATCTGTTATGAAGAAGTTATGACGTTTTTACCCGAAACACTTGTTTTTGACTAGTTTCAGGACTAGCCACAAACCCTATTTTCCATGGAGTGTAAATCCAAAAACACCACAGATACTTGGATATGGTTTCTCAATTTCATATCAATTTAATAGTCGGAATCATTATATAAAAAAATTTATAGCGAAAATGGTGAGATGACCTGTAAATAACATACCTTAGAAAGCACCATCAAAAGAATTTATCCTTCCTTGCATTTTGACCTTCTTTTCTTCACCTTCCCTCAGAATTTCATCTTAGATATCCTTGGTTACCTTTTACACCTATAGATACTCAATATTCTCAATTGTGTATTAAATGAGAGAGCCTAGCCTCCGATTTATACTCCCCAAGTAGCTTCCTTAAAAACGTCTTCTAGGTCACTTTGCCCACTTTCCTTCTTTTAGGGTTAACCCACTTCTAATTTCTCCATTAAATTTATTATTTAAATAATTTATTTTGTATTCACTTTGAATTATA
>ML783757.1:217264-240355 GCA_009831015.1 Picea engelmannii
TAAATAAATTAACCAACCGCCACCATAAACATTCAATCAACATGGTTGTCAGGTTCATTTTTCCAAAGAAATTCAAATCACCACCACCTTTCAAAAAATACCAACAAATATCCTTCCATTATTCCTGCACACTCATGCATGTTGAAGCTCTTGGGTCAATGTTGGGAATTTTGAACCTAAAACTCCTTTGCAATACTGTAATAACTAATTACACAGAAGAATGTTCAACATGGGAGGATTGGTAGTCTATCATGAACCAGTAACCCTCGACGCCCTACGTCGGCTCCCATAAGTGTACACAATATTTGAAGATGCAAGGTGGGTAGCATATTTTGAGCGGTTGGACGGTTTTGACAGTGATATTTCCCTATAATTCACCCAGAATTTAACATGAACCCATTCACATGTTATAGGTTTGGATATTAGTGTAACATAGGCGGTTATATCCTCTATTACAGGGCTTCTCATCAATGGAAGAAAATGGTTTGGACGAAGGACAATCATTCCTAATGCGAAGACCAATTTCTTAGAGGAAGGAGAGCAAGTGTAGCCTAGAGGACGTGGCACAACAATAGAGGCTTTACCTCAACCTTGGGACCAGGTTGTTGATTTCTTGAAGAAATATATTACATGTGAAGGTAGGTACAATATTGTTTACACCTATGATTTTTTTTTGCTGTCACATCTTTGTCATGGCTCATTGATAAATATGCCTTATTATCTATTAGAATCTTTGCATAATATGGAACATTATGTAAGACAATCATGTTTTCCCCAAGGTTATGTCACATACCACTGTCTGATAAAATTAAAAGTGTTGAGATACTTGGAACTACAAAACCAGACATGGGCTCAATTCATTACCAGGGGAATAGTAGAAGTTGATGGAAATGATGGAAATGAATCATAAGAGGAGGTAGGAAGTAGTGACAGGAGTATTTTAGACAGGGAAAGAGAGGAAAGAGAAGGAATTAATGAATATTTGGGACAAGATAATGTTGGTGGATAACTAGGATAGGGCAGTGGTGATGTAAAAATGAGGGATAGCCCCAGAGTTTTGATTGCAGAAGATGTACATTTGGAATATATTGGAGTGCAGATGAAGGAATCTTTGCACCCAAGACCTGAAAAATCACCTACCATTATAACAGAGGAAAATGAGTAGTTGATAGAGGAGAATCAACCAACACAACATGAAGGAAGGGATACAGAAAAAGAACCAAGTGTGGAAGAGCCCATGGTAGAGATGAAGGAAGGATCAGATACAAAGATGTCTTCTGGAGATACAGTGAAGGAATTAATTGTGGAGAGGTCACCTTCACCTGAAAGGGCGGAAACACCACCGAAACAGATTCGAGAGGTTGAAACAGTGATTCAAATCGAGAATATAATTGAGTTGCAGGAAGAATCATATTCTTTACATGATGATTCGTCCCAAGTTTCCCATGATTATGAAGTTGAAATTGTCTCAGAGAAACCTCCCCAAACAATGACAAATCTATTAAGGAGGAAGAGGCCATTGCCATCATTTCCATCAACTTTCCCAAGTACAAGGAGAAGAACCATGGTTGTTGTTGCAGAAGAAGCAGCTAAACTGAAAATGGAAGAAATTCAGATTCATGTGTTGCATCCTCTTTCACCCACTGTTACAAAAGAACCACTGTGTGATGAACAGTAATAGGAAGTTGTCTCTATAACACAAGCAAAAATTGACAACCTGAGCCCAAATGAAAGAGTTGTTGAAACACAAGAATCTATTGTTGAAATAGGTAAAATTCAGATTCATTCCCTTTTATTTGAGAATGATCAATTGAAAAGAAATGTTCAAAGGATTATGGGGGAATTGGAAATGAAAAAAGAAGAAAACAGAGCCCAAATGCCTCTTCTTCATGATATGGATTTATCAGTGCAAGAATCCCATGTTTTAGGAGGATAGACTATGCCATCAGAGAAGGATGAAACACATGAAACATTTAAGGAATATTTGTGTCCTGAGTGTGGGGATATTTATAGATTGGATGGGTATGAGGTGACCCTTCTTGATCCCTCTTCTTTGGGACTAATTAGAAGAAAAGAAGAGCTGGCTGAGGCAACACAAACAAAGAAAGACACTGCCACATAAGAACTAGTGGCTAAGGAAGAAGAAAAGAAGAATACCAAAACACCTGAGAATGCCACTGTAACACAAGAACTAGTGGTACCTGATTTAAGTATGCAGTCTAAAAAGGATATACAGGAAGTTTTCACTGTAACACAAGAAACAATGATGGCTAAGACTGTTGAACCAACCCAGGCTGAGAGTACCACTGCTACACAAGAACCATTGGTAGCTTATTTAAATCAACAATATGATGAGGCCACAGAAGAAGAAACTTCCACACAAGAACTAGTGGTTGAGGAAGAGGAATTACCACAACCAGATAAAGTCATTGTTACACAAGAATCAGTGACACAATCTCAAATTCATCTAGAAATTAGTGATGAGGATGAACAAGAAGTTGACCATCATGACATAGATGATAATACTATATTTTTGTTGGAAGATATTGATAAATGGAAGCAATAGGTTGAAATGTTTGGAGAAGGAATGATTCTTGTGCCAGCCCACATAAAGGCAATACAGGACCTCAAGGAGAAATACACTGAAGAAGGAATTGGGAGAGTTGAAGAAGTTGCAAGCTAAGTGCCAGATTCTGCAATAGGATAAAAATCAAATGTATTTGTTAGCAGAAGAGTTGTTGAGTTGTATAATCCCTTCTCCCTCATACTCGGTATTCCTTCATGAACAATTAACTCTTTTTAAGATTAAATCTATTAAGGAAGGAAATACTTATAAAATGATTAGTGCCTCTAAGTTTTTAGAAACATTTTCCCAAAGTGATTTCTCAGATCAACATTTATTGTGTGAGCTTTATTTTCATGAACATGCCTACCTATTGGATATAAAAATTAAACATGTTCCTTATGCAAAAGATGTGAAGCTGAGAGCCTTCACTTCTTTTGTGAACAATCAGGCAAAATGGTGGAATGCCTTCTGTTGGAGCCGCCCTTGTTTTTTCGCCTCGCGCAATTTTCAACGTTTGATACTTAAGATCTAAAGTTGTTTTTCTTTTCCTTCCTAAATCATAAAACTTTGAAATCTTGTCGCCTGAATAGCAATGCTTTTTCACTTTCAAATAAGATTCATTCTTTGCAAATATGTTTGTTTTGATTGTTTTATTTCGGATATTGCAAGTCGGACACTTTAATTTTTGAATTTACAAGTCCCGAGTCGCGAAACTGCGAACTCATTTTTCAATTTTTTCACCCAAGGCATTAACTATGGTAAAACCTTTAACCTTTGATTAGACATCGTCGAGATTTTGCGCCTCGGCATTCGTCGAACCCAATCTTTTTTTCCTACAGCCCCGATAAGCCGAGAACACGATAAATTTTGTGAGAACCTTGGTCGAGAACCGAAGGTAAAAAACTAACCATGGTGAGTGTTGATTATCGGCACATCACCTCTCGGTACTTCCTTTCATAAAGTTAAAGTTTCCAAAACCCCGATTCACGAAGTTGCGACATAATTATGGCAAGATTAATTAGTCGCCTGATCTAAGTTTTCCTTCTCATGATTCTAGCCTTAATTATCGCCACATCGCGATATCGCGACTCGGTATATCATTTTCCCAAAAGTCTGTCCTCGAATTCCCGAGTCGCGATATGGTGAGTAAATTAATTATGTAATTAAGGATGCGCCAAATCAAAATTACCATTAATTACATTAAAATCGGCACTCGCAGTCTTGCGAGTTAAAGGGTCAAAATACGAAAAGGAAGTTTACGATGCAGCGAAAGGTGAGGAAGTTATTTAAGACGTTAAGATTTGTAATTTTAAATCAAACAAAAATACATCCCGTGCTTCAAGGTTGGCACACTTCACGAGGTATTTACTTTCTCTCCATAACTCGAGTACCTATCAAGCCACCCAATATTGATGACATTAATGAGAAATTAGGGTAAATCCACGAATAAATAAGATCAGATTTATTCAATAAATTTGGTTTTATTCGCGATTTGACAGACTTATTTCAAAGGTACAAGATTTTCAAATATATACAAGATTTCGTTTTAATTTTAAACATTTCTCATTAGTGCATAGAGCTCACCTTTCTCCGAGGAAACTCATTTCCGCATGTATACACAGGTTTATTGCAGAAGAACGAAAAAGCAAGCTTCAGCCATGGTGCCAAGGAGAGCAGTGAAAGAAAATGTCGAGGTTGCAGCACAGGGTCCAGACAACATCTCAGATACTTCACCTTGGACTGGCGGCTCAATACCCACCTAGTCGTTTATTTCAGACATTTTGCAATCCGAGATGGTAAACTATTCAGACTCTGATGACGACGACAGTAATTTTGTGAAGGACGACCTGAACACTAAGTACAAAATAATTGTTCAGTTTGGTATGCACCTGGTTGCAACCAGACCTCGGTTTCTCCCTTACTACGACATGATCCGATGGGCATTGGATCACATAGACCTGTCCTCCAGAACTATTGTAAATGACCGATAGGCCATGGTCGGGACTTTTAGGCCCGAGCATATCCAATCTATGTATAAGCTCCCAACAACTTCTGAATATACCTACGACACTGAATTCTTGGTCGAATTCCAAAAGAAAGAGTGCGAAGAATTTGACAAAACCATGCCTATCTTGATAAAGGATTGGGTTTCGCGTTCCAGAACATTCAGAGTGAATGACAAGGGCGTGTACTCAATTGCTTCACTGGAGCCACAATATATGTATGTGGCGATGATGACATGCCGACTTTTTGGAAGGGAGGATACCATGCATTTTTACATCCAGTGGGTACCTCTCATCTTTCGGGTGGTAGAGGGTTCCTCATTTAATTGGGCGAAGATGCTCTCCGACAGTTTGTTCAACAGGGTCAAAGAGTATCGTGAGAAAAAGGAAGCCGGGAAACCATCTTCATTCTTCATGTCTGCTTATATCATGGACGCGATATGCTCCATGACGCCTTTCCCTTTGATGAATTGGGCTTGGAGTCCAACCCAAGAGAAAACTGTACATGAGTACCACGATAAGTTGTGGGAAAATAACGCAAATAAGTTTATTTATGAGATTTTCAACTGGGTGATGGTGCCCTTGCACATCACCATTTTTGGTATTTCGCCACCCCGCATCTTGGATAGCATTGCTGCGAATCTGAGCCGTATCGTGGACTGGTACGTGGAAGAAGAATTCTCTTATTTTAGAGTGTTCGGAGCTGTTGTTCCTCCTCTAGCACTACTGTTGTTCATCCCCGACAAGCTGTCCTGTCGCGAGATTGCTCGACAAACAGTAATTAGCAGAGTGAGCAAAGAGGTCAAAGCGTCATCAAAGAAGGTATGGTCGTTTTTCCCTGTTCAGATAAATTCCTATTCCTTATTAGATTTCGGACATGCTAAGGCTAAGGCTGCATCCATAGAAGACTTGAGCCTAGTCTCTATTGAGTACAAAAAGCATGATCCTCAGGGAATTTTAAGCACTCATTTGGGAAATTGTGGATTAAAGAGGTTTGAACACGAGTGTTCACCCTCGGATGATGTTTTCTGAGGGGCGAGGTCCTATTCGGAAGTGCAATTTCAAATCAGATCTCTAGCACCCAAAGATAGGGCCTCTGTTTTGAAATTTCAGGAGCATAGGAAATGATGTCTCCCCGTGGTGCTGGGAGGTTTAGGACTTTCCAAGGATAAAGAAAAAGAGGCCAAAATTTCTTAGGGGAAAACTTCTAACCCTAAAAAATTTCAGGAAGGGGAACAGGAGAAGAATCCCGAGCAAGAGAAAAACCCCGAAATGGAGAAAGAAACTACTGAACCACCCAAAGAACATAGTCCAGAGGCGGAAGTAAGAGACACCAACCTGCCAGAGACTCAAAATCTAGAGACAGGGATGAAGGCCTCTAATCCTCTTGAGGAGCAAGGTTCATTCGACGCACCAGGAAAGGCGGCGAAGAAAATTGGGGAACCAATCACTTCAGTCACCCCTTTGCAGTCAACGCAGGGAAACATATAGGAAGGATGGATTGTTGGCGAAGAACTGAGGCCCGTCAGAGCAGAAGAACTTCCTCCCAATGAGTTCTTCTTCGACAAAAAGAGAAAGGCAGTTGTGAAAAGGGAGTTCTCCCAGGAGGAAGGATCAACTGTCAAAAAGTTCAAAGTGATGACCGATGGGATGAATAAAAGGAAAGATGAATTTGCCACGGAGATTGCAGGAACGCTAGGAGCGTATGCGACGAAAAATCAATTCTTGGTCAAAATGTTAAAGAAGCAGATCAAATCAAAAAATCACCTGATCAAGAATCTTGAAGCCAGAGTGGCTTCAGCAGCAGAAAGCGCTAAGAGTCAAGTGAGCGGAGAAATAGAGCTGGCCCAATTGGCCGATAAGAAAGAAATCCAAGTCCTCAAAACCAAGCTGGAACAAGCAAATTCAGTGATCCAAGATGGTCGGGTGCAATCGGGTCAGTAGAGGGATATGATCACGCAGCTGCAGGCTCAGTTAGAGTTCACAGAAAGCAAGGCGATCGACATCGAGATTGTTAAATCCTAAGCGATCGATATTCGGAGCAGGATCTCCTCTGCTCAACAGAGTCTGCTAAACAAAATAGGAGAGATTTGAGAAGACTGCTTGTTAATACAGTGAATCTCTGAGAATCTGATTAACAAAGAGAGAAACGCAGAAGTTGCTCGAATCGTTTTCCAAGAAGCGGTGATCACTACCAACAATAGGTTTTCAGTAGGGTCTCCTGGGCTCACCATTGCCGAACAAACTAGGGGTAATATCTTGTTAAAAAATTGGGAACATGATATTACTTTAAGAAAGGAGCACGCTCAAAAAGTGACAAATTCGTTAGAAGAGGTCGTCAATAACATAAATGGTGAGAAGTTAGGGATAGAGATTGGAGGTGACACAAAGGCGCTAAGGCAGATAAATATAGATCGGATTTCTCTCGACATAAAAGAAGAGAATGAGATAAATTCGGCGGAAATCTCTAAGATGGACAGGGTAGATCCGGCTCAAATCTACAAACATTTGATTCAACCTAGTGCACAACTTGGCGCCCTTGAACTCGTTGATATAAAAATAGATGATAAGCTTCCACAGTTGGCCCGAGAGTGCTATTTGGCCGAAGCCCGTTGTCAGGCCGAGCCTTCGCAGCTTGTGTCCTAGTTTGTGGACAAGTGTATCATGTACACTGAATCCATGCGAGGACAAGCACCTGGCACTTCTTGAAGATGGAGTAGGTGAAATGGAGTGATTTCTCTCCCCCCAACTGTCAAGCAAAACCTTCACAGCCTGTATTTCATTTTTTGGACAAATGTATCATATGCATTAAATCTAAGCAAAAACAAGCACCTGGCACCTTTTTGAAAATGGATTCGGACAGATGGAGTAATTTCGCTCTTCTGAACCGAGAGGCAAATTTTGTATAAATAGATCACAAAAAGAAGAGATAGAGGCTGGAATTTTTGGTGCTAATTGTAATAGAGTTTTTGCATGAATGAAGTTAATACAAAGCAAATTTGAAGATTCCCGATTCTGTCAAGACTGTGTTACAAGTTTGTTTCGTTATGTTTTTTTGTTTCTTTTCATTTTTCTCTACATAAATGATGTGTATCACTATAATTTAGTACGACCACTACTATAGTGAAGGGATTCCATATTTTCTGTAATTTTTTCTTGTCTTTCCTCTGCACTAGCTATCAGCGGGTGTAAGACCAATTCACATGTACAGAATTTTATGTTTATTCACACTATGTCAATTATGTTCATGTCAATTTCTTCTTCTGTGTATACGTGAGTTTTCTACTGACAGGAATTTCGCGTTATCTACAGATAAATGTTTTCTCCCATCTCACGTTATTTTTTCCAAAAGTAGTACAGTTACGGGAAAGGGCCTTCAATTTGCATTCTTATTTCGTTTTTTCATGCAAAAGTTTCTCTTTGTTTCGTCCAAAATTGAAACAGCAAATAAAACCTCTCTTTAAAAATCATTCCCATACTGGTACTGTTCCCCAATGATTATCCCTGCAGCGACTCAACCTAACATTCAACCCGGACTACCTAATCAAATACATATCGCTTTAAATATCTTCGACATAGTCCTTAGAACTGCGAACACCCAGAAGGAATTGGAACGTTCATGGGCAGCCATTGAACAAGATATTACTACTCAGGAACAGTGGGAATCTAGGCAGCGAGAACGTAGAAACCTTCATTAGTTTCCTATACCGAAGGTTAGTATAATCCTTTATCAACCTTTCATACTTTCGGATGCCTTGACACTGTACTTTTGAGCCTTAAGTACAAACTCAGGAACAACATCTTTCTGGCGCCGTTGCCGGGGAACGAAGTTACTAAATCTTTTCCCTGGGGAAACGACAAACTATTTCATTGATAGTGTTACTCTTTGATAGTGAACATAGAGTGCACACCGTTTTAAGGCTTGTTTAAATCTTTCACTTGACGACTCCACTGCAACACAAACTGGCGTCTGGTAGAAGGCATATCTTACAGAACCCAAATGGAAAGATGATTATGCCTGTTAATAATCCTGAAAAAATCTTAAGAGTGAGAGGCTCGTTTGAGACAACCGCTTCAATCAATAAGCCCAAAAACCCACTTTTAAAGACTAAATACCCTTTAGAACCTCCTACTTCTTGTAATCCTCTATCTGATACCGAGGATCCAAAAACAAACTACACTGAATTTAGGAGTGAAGTTCATCAGACTGTCCCACCTTTAAACAAGGGAAAGAGTCCTTTAGAAAGATCTTTGTCATTTGACACACCATCCTTTCTTCGACAGAACTTCCCAATCTCACCTGATTCAAAAAAGAGTGTTACACCCTCATTACCTACTCCCAAGTCGATGGCAGGCGTTGGAGGAGGAGGTGGAGGACAACCACATGTCCCTCCTCCCAGAGTATTTGTGAAAGTGGTAGTGAGATACGCTCCCCTAGTTTTACCCGTCCCCCTCCATGATTTACCTGATAACTACATGAAAAATCTTCCTAAGTTCACTGGGGAGGGAGATCTAACCACAGCCGAACATATAAACTTCTTTGACCAGTTCACAGATATCTTTGGTATTGAACACGAGGATTTCTATTCAAGACTACTTGTCCATACCTTCGAAGGACAGGTCCGAACTTGGTTTCAGAGTCTTCCTGCAGCCTCTATTCGGACATATGACGCCTTGGAAGATGCTTTCCTCAGACAGTGGGGAGAGAAAAAAGATCACTTATATTACCTTACCGAGTTTGGATCCCTAAAGAAAAAGAGCTCAGAAACCATTATGGAATTTATTTTAAGATTTAACAAACATTATAATAAAATTCCAGCTGCTATTAAACCTTTCGAACCCTCAGCCAAAGTGACCTTTGCAAGAGCTTTCGAACCTGATTTTGCACTACTTTTGCGAGAAAGAAGAGGAGCCACCCTGAATAGAATGCAAGACGATTCTATTGAAATAGAATCTAATATGATGGCTTCAGGTAAGTTAAAGGCCAAAGTAGAAACAATCAACCGTGAAAATAGATGCTATAGAGAACCAGTAGGTCCTTCCGGGGAAAATAGATACACTGACGACAGAGTGGATGATATGGCCCGAATAATTAAAGATCTGTCTAACAAGATCTCTAGTATGGAGTTGGATCAGGCTAAAGCTGATTCTTCTAACAAAAGAGACTTCAGGAGAAACCCAAATCCCCAAAATCAACAGAGGCAAATAAAGAATGAAGATCAAAAAATACAAGATCCACTAAAAAACGAAAATTTTATAGGAGCAAGTGACCTCCGAGATTTCGGAGATTCGGAAGATGAAGTTGCATGTTTTGGTGATGAATATTTGCAGCCATTTCTGACCAGGGAAGACTATGAGAAATCTTTGAATACTCCTCAATCGTCTAATGAAGAAGAAGAAGGTGATCACACTGACCTTTGTGTATCTCAAGTAGAAACAGAAATAATAGCGGCTGACGTTCAACCCAGATACAATCTGAGATCTAAAAATAAGCCCACCTCAACTGACCAGCCTAAAAAAATCCTGCAGAGGGTTCTAACTCATGAACCTCCTTTGGAAGAGACATTGTTACCCAGCAATAAAGTCAAGATGACAAAGACTCAAGAGTCTGAGGCGAAAAAGGCTGAAACCCAAACAAAGGAAACATGACCGATAGATAAAGTCACATCTTCAACTAAGTTCACTAGTGTTAAAGTGATCCAGGCAAACAAGTCAGAAGAAAAAAGCCCGAAAGTATTAACCAAAAAAACGGACAAGGCCAATACCTCTTATAATTTTGAAAATGAATTGAATAAAATTAAGATACCGATTCCTTTGGTAGAATTAGCAAAAAACCCCACTTATCGGAAGCAAATTGCCAAAGTGATGGGTGTCTATGAGCCAGAAAGTCACTCTGACGTTATCAACCTAGAAGATGACAGACCTAACATCACCTTTGGTCCTCATTTTGAGGGATTCAAAGACAATGTCACTCCTTTCTATATCACCCTGAATATACATGACCAGTTACTACATAACTGCATGTTAGACTCCGGGGCTTCACATAATGTTATGCCCAAAACTATAATGGAGAGGTTGGGGCTCCAGATCACTAGACCCTATGGAGACCTATACTTGTTTGATTCAAGAAAGGTTAAATGTATGGGAATGATAAAGGATCTGGTAGTTACCCTAGCTCAGGTCCCGGTCAAGAGTGTCCTGATGGATGTGGTTATTGCAGATATTCCCCCCAAATATGGTATGTTATTATCCAGATCATGGGGAGCCAAGTTGGGGGGTTCTCTACAATTGGATATGTCATATGCCACAATCCCAATATTTGGTGGTCAGTTTACCCGTTTGTACCGAGAAACAAGATTAGCATATACTGTCAGTGATCCTTTGAATCCAAATAACGTCCCCATTTACGTTGCAGATCAAGATATGGGGAATTGCATATTATCTTTTGATGATGGTTTAGATGGGTTTCCAGAAGAACTTGATGTGAAACAGGAAGAGATTATCCCCTTGATGGAAGAACTATGCAAAAATGGTATCTGAAAAATGTACTTCGATGGCGCTTCATCTTCTGAAGGAGCTGGTGCTGGCATACTTTTGGTAGCACCTGAAGGTAAGTTTATCGTTCCTTTCTCATATCACTTGCAGTGGGACATAGATTACACCAATAATGTATGCGAGTATGAAGCATTAGTCTTAGGTTTATAGGTTGCAAAGAAGTTAAACATAAAGAACTTGGAGGTTTACGGTGACGCTGAATTGATAGTAAAACAAGTAAACCAACAATACCTAGCCAAACATCCCAGATTGAGAACATACAGAAATTGCGCTTGGGATTTAATGGAGAATTTTTTTTCATCTATAAAAGTCCATTTTATTCCTCGCACAGAGAATTTACATGCTGATGCATTGGCTAAGCCAGCCTCGACCTTTTCCCCTCCCACGAATGTTAAACTGAAATATCATATTGAAATCAGATATAAACCCTCTATACCAGACAATGTTCGACACTGACAGGTCTTTGAATATGAAGAACAAATTCAGAAATTTCTTATAGCAATAGGTGAGTTCTCTGAAACCCATCCAGACCAAGAAAACCAAAATGACCCGAGGTGGATTATGCAAGAAGATGAAAATCCTGAAACCTTCCGAGAAAAAATAGCGGATCATCGCATGTTGGTCCTTAAAAATAACCAAATTTCGAAAGGCTTAATTCCCTTGGAAAGACTCTTCGATCAGAACGACATACCTGTGAAGTCCACTTTACAACCCCAACCAGAAGAAGTGGAGGATTGCAACATAGGAACTGAAAAAGATTCCAGGATAGTAAAGATATCTAAATTCCTCCCTCCTAAGGTAAAAGACCAGTATAGAGATTTACTCAGATAGTATAAAGATGTTTTCGCCTGGTCCTATGATGAGCTTTGAACATATGATACTTTTATAATTGAGCACAAAATACCCTTGAAGCCTGGAGTCAAGACTTTTAGGCAGAAGCTCCGGCAATTTAACCCCATTTTGTTGCCTGTCATTGAAAAGGAAGTTAAGAAGCTCTTAGACGCGAAAATAATTGTACCTCTAAGATATTCAGACTGGGTAGCAAATTTGGTCCCTGTCAGAAAAAAGAGCGGAGAAATCAGATTGTGTGTAGATTTCTGGAACTTGAACAGGTCCTCTTTTAAAGATAATTATCCACTTCCTAAAATGGACCACGTCATAGAAAGGGTAGTTGGAGCAAATTGAATGTCTATGATAGATGGGTTTTCTGGGTACAACCAAATCGCCATGAATGAGAAAGATAGAGAAAAAACTGCCTTCACCACACCGTGGGGTACATTCATGTATGATAAAATGCCTTTTGGTTTAATGAATGCAGGGGCTACCTTCCAGCACACCATGGATATCGCTTTCGTTGGAGAAAGAGATAAGTTCGTAGTAATCTACCTTGATGATTTGACGGTTTTTTCTAAAACCGACGAAGAACATTTATTCCATTTAAAACAAACTTTCAAAAAATGCCGCAGGTATGGTCTGTCTTTGAACCCAAAGAAATCACATTTCGCTATGCAGGAAGGTAAGCTTCTGGGGCATATCGTATTTAAATATGGGATCAAGATTGATCCTAAGAGGGTTGAAGCGATACAAACTATCAGTATTCCTAGAAACGTTAAAGAAATTCAATCTTTCTTAGGTACAATAAATTTTTTACGAAGGTTTATACCAAATTTCGCTGAAATTGTCAAATTGATCACAGGAATGCTGAAGAAAGATAGCAGAGTAAATTGGACGACCGAGGCTAAAGCATCGTTTGAGCTTATTAAAAAAGTCATCAGTGAAGCACCTGTGTTAACAAGCCCAGATTACTTGAAAGATTTCCTCATCTTCTCAACATACTATCGCTGCGGTGTTGCTGCAAAAAGATGATGAAGGCTTTGAACGCCCGATCGTGTTTTTTAGCAAAAGCCTCAAGGACCTCGAACTAAAATATGATATAATAGAAAAATAGGCGTACGCAATGGTCAAAGCACTAAAAGCATTTATAACTTACGTTCTACATTCAAAAATTATCGCGTACGTACCGACCAGTGCTGTGAAGGATATATTGGTACAGCCTGACAGTGATGGAAAACGAGGGTGTTGGCTCGCTAAGATACAAGAATTTGACCTGGAAATCAAGCCTACTAAATTGGTAAAGGGAAAGGGTCTGGCCAAACTCTTGGCCGAGTCGAACCTTAGAGCTCTTGACATCAATTGCATACAGGGGGAAGGCAGAGACACACGTTTGCAAGAGTCGGATGACCAAACTTATCCAAGCGAGGTTGAAGAAAAATTCATGTCATCAGACTGGTATAAAAATATAGTCTTCTATTTGTCAAATCTGAAATGTCAAGATGGACTAACACCAACCAAATACAGGACCTTAAAACTCCATGCTGTAAAATATTGCATCTCCAAAAATCAACTATACTGGAAGGATCCACTCGGGTTCTTACTGGTCTGTCTGGTTGAGTCGGAAACTCCATGGGTCATAGAATAATTTCATGAAGGAATTTGTGGAGAACACCATGCATGGAGAGCCACGGCCTATAAAATCTTGAGGGTCAGATACTATTGGCCGAAACTATTTGCGGATGTCAATGCCAAAGTACGTGCCTGTTACTCGTGTCAAATATTCGCTGGTAAGCAGAAACTCCCTGCACTACCACTCGTTCCAGTCAAAACCGAAGCCCCATTTCAACAATGGGGATTAGACTTCATAGGGGAAATCAATCCCAATTCTAGTGCTCAGCATAAGTGGATCTTAACAGCCACAGATTATTTCACAAAGTGGGTGGAAGTGATTCCAACCAAAAGGGCAACAGACTCGGTGGTGATCGACTTCTTGGAAGATAACATCTTGTCAAGATTCAGGTGTCCCCGAAATATTGTCACCGACAATGCCCAGGCCTTCAAGTCCATGGCGATGGTCGACTTCTACCAGAAGTACAGTATCGTTCTCGGCCATTCCACTGCTTATTACCCCCAAGGAAATGGGCTGGCTGAATCATCAAATAAGATCCTGGTAAATGTAATAAAAAAGGTACTGAACGAAAACAAGAGGTCCTGGCATGTACATTTGAAGTACGCGTTGTGGGAAAACCGCATCAGCACTAAAAGATCTATTGGCATTTCGCCGTTTCAGATGGTCTATGGAACCGAGGCGGTTCTACCCATAAACTTAGCACTTCCAGTGATGAAATTATGGCAGGATCAGAACGAAGAGCCCAATCATGTGACCAGGAGAATTAACCAATTGATTGAGATTCAACAGCTCAGAGTGGAGGTTGATGAGAAAATGCAGAAATACCAGGACGATATGAAATCATTGTTCGATCTCAAGGCAAAGGACGGAGAGTTCCTCCCAGGTGACTTGGTGTTAAGATGGGATGCAAGAAGGGAAGAAGCAGCGAAGCATGGAAAATTTGACCACCTTTGGTATGGACCATTCAGGGTCTCGGCCCCAGAAGGAAAGAATTCCTTTCTTCTGGAAAATATTGATGGAGAAGTCCTTAGTGCCCCTGTCAACGGGCGATATCTAAAGCACTACATGACGTGACAGTTGTCAGATAGGAAAGAAAATAAAATAAAAAATAAAAAATTATATATATATATATATATGTAAATAAATAAATTTTATTATGAGTTTTTATACATGTTTATGTTTTTGTTCACACATTTATTTTCGATTTTTGGTTTTCGTTCCTAAATTTTCAACACATTTTTAATTAGATTTGTATTTGTTCTTACAGGATTCTAGCCTCAGGAGAAACTAACTCAAGAAATAAGGTGCAGATCGACGTTGGAAATAGGGCGACATAAAATAGGTGATACATAAGAAAATTCATAGCCCACAAAGAAATTGAAAAGAAAAGACAGAGGTGAGTTTTCTCAATACTCAGGTCATGAAAAAATGTTTTTAGCAATCTGAGGTAATATTGTTCAAATTGAAATATAAAAGGTTAGATAACAGGACTATTTTTGGCTCGATGATCTTCGTACTAAATTTGTATGAATATGTCAAACCCAAATGCAGTCAGTCATAATTTTCGTTCCCAAATGTTTTCGAAAACTAGTCCAGAGCTGTTGTGAACTCTTTTATATTAAGCCATTTAATTGCTGTCTTGTTCTCTATCTGTATTTGGGCCTAACTTTTAGTGAGTCACTATCCTCCCAAGCCTTTGGGAAGGGATAAATATTTTTCGTTTCAAACCCTAGGATTTCTGAAGCAGATCTTAATAAGGAAGTTGGTCTTCACAACTACTTGATCTTCTGCTAAGCTAAGGAACGCATATAGCGATCCTAACTTTCCTAGGTTTTTCAATAGCGTCCGAAAAATCAAAGCTTGCTTGAACAAAATGTTCCTTAAAATTTTATTACCCTCCCCTGTCTCCCTAAGAACTGAAGGTCTTGTGAGGGTCAAAGGAAGGTTGATACCGAGTAATCAAAATAAGTTGGCAGACCTCTGATAAAAAATATTATACAGATCTCAGCCCTGATATAAACTGATTGCTCCCATCTTCGTGTTTTAAAAATGAATAAAATACTAAGACAGGTGGTGAAAGGAAATTCAGAAATGATTGCCCCCACCTAGTCCATTAAGACGATGAAAGGAAATTCAGAAATGATTGCCCTCGTCTTAGCGTTTAAATGCATAAATATTTTCCGAAGAGGTGAAAAGAAATTCAGTGAAAAAGGGTCAGACAACTTCACCGGGGTACTGAACAGGCTCACTGGCAGTGAAGCAATGTCTGAGAGATCTGTAAGGTTGTTATACATAAACATCAATCAACTCTGGTAATCAACGCTTTCTGAAAACCTGATCATTTCCCCAAATTCCGACGGGACTTCCCTATTTTTTTATTATATAATATCATTCTTTTGATGCAAGCTGAGAATCGCAAGACCTGTTGAATATCCTAGGACCGTTATGACTGCCTTGAAGCATTCCCCAAACATAGTAGTGAGAAAGGGAAAATTGCGAAGGTGACTTCAGCTGTGTTTGGAAAGAATATCCGAGTTCGAAAAAGTTTCTGGGTTATCAAACGAAAGTTTTTTCCCCCTTTCTATCTTTTTCCTTGGATTTTTTCTCTTGGTTTTAGCCTATGACTCCATTTACCCAATTTTGGCACCTGGTCTACTGTTCTTCCCGCCTCACAGGGAAGCAGGATCCCAAGTTGGAGCCTATGTTGGAGCCGCCCTTGTTTTTTCACCTCGCGCAATTTTCAACGTTTTTGATACTTAAGATCTAAAGTTGTTTTTCTTTTCCTTCCGAAATCATAAAACTTTGAAATCTTGTCGCCTGAATAAAAATGCTTTTTCACTTTCAAATAAGATCCATTCTTTGCAAATATGTTTGTTTTGATTGTTTTATTTCGGATATCGCAAATCAGATATCGCAAGTCGGACACTTTAATTTTTGAATTTACAAGTCCCGAGTCGCGAAACTGCGAACTCGTTTTTCAATTTTTTCACCCAAGGCATTAACTATGGTAAAACCTTTAACCTTTGATTAGACATCATCGGGATTTTGCGCCTCGGCATTCGTCGAACCCAAGCTTTTGTTCCTACAGCCCCGATAAGCCGAGAACATGATAACTTTTGTGAGAACCTTGGTCGAGAACCGAAGGTAAAAAACTAACCATGGTGAGTGTTGATTCTCGGCACATCGCCTCTCAGTACTTCCTTTCATAAAGTTAAAGTGTCCAAAACCCCGATTCACGAAGTTGTGACATAATTATGGCAAGATTAATTAGTCTCCTAATCTAAGTTTTCCTTCTCGTGATTCTAGCCTTAATTATCGCCACATCGCGATATCGCGACTCGGCATATCATTTTCCCAAAAGTCTGTCCTCGAATTCCCGAGTCGCGATATGGCGAGTAAATTAATTATGTAATTAAGGATGCGCCAAATCACAATTACCATTGATTACATTAAAATAGGCACTCGCAGTTTCACGAGTTAAAGGGTCAAAATACGAAAAGGAAGTTTACGATGCAGCAAAAGGCGAGGAAGTTATTTGAGACGTTAAGATTTGTAATTTTAAATCAAACAAAAATACGTCCCACACTTCAAGGTTGGCACACTTCACGAGGTATTTACTTTATCTCCATAACCCGAGTAGCTGTCAAGCTACCCAATATTGATGACATTAATGAGAAATTAGGGTAAATCCATGCATAAATAAGATCGGATTTATTCAATAAATTTGGTTTTATTCGCTATTTGACAGACTTATTTCAAAGGTACAGTATTTTCAATTATATACCAGATTTCATTTTATTTTTAAACATTTCTCATTAGTGCATAGAGCTCACCTTTCTCCTAGGAAACTCATTTCTGCATGTATACACAGGTTTATTGTAGAAGAACGAAAAAGCAAGCTTCAGCCATGGCGCCAAGGAGAGTAGCGAAAGCAAATGTCGAGGTTGTAGCACAGGGTCTAGACAACATCTCAGATACTTCACCTCAGACTGGTGGCTCAATACCCACCTGGTCGTTTATTTCAGACATTTTGCAATCCGAGTTGGTAAACTATTCAGACTCTGATGACGATGACAATAATATTGTGAAGGATGACCTGAACACTAAGTACAAAATAATTGTTCAGTCTGGTATGCACCTGGTTGCAACCAGACCTCGGTTGCTCCCTTACTACGACATGATCCGATGGGCATTGGATCACATAGACCTGTCCTCCAGAACTATTGTAAATGACTGACAGGCCATGGTCGGGACTTTTAGGCCCGAGCATATCCAATCTATGTATAAGCTCCTAGAAAATTTCAAATATACCTACGGCACTGAATTCCTGGCGAAATTCAAAAAGAAGGAGTGCGAAGAATTTGACAAAACCATGCCCGGCTTGATAAAGGATTGGGTTTCGTATTCTGAAACATTCAGAGCGAATGACAAGGGCATGTACTCAATTGCTTCACTGGAGCCACAATATATGTATGTGGCGATGATGACATGCCGACTTTTCAGAAGGGAGGATACCGTGCATTTTTACATCCAGTGGGTACCTCTCATCTTTCGGGTGGCAGAGGGTTCCTCATTTAATTGGGCGAAGATGCTCTCCGACAGTTTGTTCAACAGGGTCAAAGAGTATCGTGAGCAAAAGGAAGCCGGGAAACCATCTTCATTCTTCATGTCTGCGTATATCATGGACGCGATATGCTCCATGACGCCTTTCCCTTTGATGAATTGGGCTTGGAGTTCAACCCAAGAGAAAACTGTACATGAGTACCACGATAAGCTGTGGGAAAATAACGCAAATAAGTTTATTTATGAGATTTTCGACTGGGTGATGGTGCCCCTGCACATTTCCATTTTTGGTCTTTGGCCACCCCGCATCTCGGATAGCATTGCTGCGAATCTGATCAGTATCAAGGACTGGTACATGGAAGAAGAATTCTCTTATTTTAGAGTGTTTAGAGTTGTTGTTCCTCCTCTAGCACTACCGCTGTTCATCCCCGACAAGCTATCCTGTCGTGAGATTGCTCGACAAATAGTAATCGACGGAGTGAGCAAAGAGCTCAAAGCTTCATCAAAGAAGGTATGGTCGTTTTTCCCTGTTCGGCTAAATTCCTATTCCTTATTAGATTTCAGACATGCTAAGGCTGAGGCTGTAGCCATAGAAGACTTGAGCCTAGTCTCTATTGAGTACAAAAAGCATGATCCTCAGGGAATTGTAAGCACTCATTTGGGAAATTGTGGATTAAAGAGGTTTGAACATGAGTGTTCACCCTTGGATGATGTTTTCTGAGGGGCGAGGTCCTATTCGGAAGTGCAATTTTGAATCAGATCTCTAGCACCCGAAGATAGGGCCTCTGTTTTAAAATTTTAGGAGCATAGGAAACGATGTCTCCCCGCGGTGCTGGGAGGTTTAGGACTTTCCAAGGATAAAGAAAAAGAGGCCAAAAGTTCTGAGGGGAAAACTTCTAACCCTGAAAAACGTCAGGAAGGGGAACATGAGAAGAATCCCAAGCAAGAGAAAAACCCCGAAATGGAGAAAGAAACTACTGACCCACCTAAAGAACATAGTCCAGAGGCGGAAGTAAGAGACACCAACCCGCCAGAGACTCAAAATCTGGAGACAGGGATGAAGGCCTCTGATCCTCTGAAGGAGAAAGGTTCATTCGACACACTAGGAAAGGTGGCGAAGCAAATCGGGGAACCAATCACTTCAGTCACCCCTTTGCAGTCAACGCAGGGAAACGTACAGGAAGGATGGATTTTTGGCGAAGAACTGAGGCCCGTCAGAGCAGAAGAACTTCCTCCCAATGAGTTCTTCTTCGACAAAAAGAGAAAGGCAGTTGTGAAAAGGGATTTCTCCGAGGAGGAAGGATCAACTGTCAAAAAGTTCAAAGTGATGGCCGATGGGATGAATAAAAGGAAAGATGCATTTTCCATGGAGATTGTAGGAACGCTAGGAGCATATGCGATGGCAAATCAATTATCGGTCGAAATGTTAGAGAAGCAGATCAAATCAAAAAATCGCCTGATCAAGACTCTTGAAGACAGAGTGGCTTCGGCAGCAGAAAGCGCTAAGATTCAAGTGAGTGGAGAAATAGAGCTGGCCCAATTGGCCGATAAGCAAGAAATCCAAGTCCTCAAAACCAAGCTGGAACAAGCAAATTCAGTGATCCGAGATGGTCGGGTGCAATCAGGTCAGCAGAGGGATATGATCATGCAGCTGCAGGCTCAATTAGAGGTCGCAGAAAGCAAGGCGATCGACATCGAGATTGTTAAATCCTGAGCAATCGATATTCGGAGCAGGATCTCCTCTGCTCAACAGAGTCTGCTAAACAAAATAGGAGAGATTCGAGAAGACTGCTTGTTAATATAGCAGATCTCTGAGACTCTGATTAACAAAGAGAGAAACGCAGAAGTTGTTCGAATCACTTTCCAAGAAGCGGTGATCGCTACCAAAAATAGGTTTTCAGAAGGGTCTCCTAGGCTCACCATTGCCGAATAAACTAGGGGTAATATCTTGTTAAAAAATTGGGAACATGATATTACTTTAAGCAAGGAGCAGGCTCAAAAAGTGACAAATTCGTTAGAAGAGGCCCTCAATAACATAAATGGTGAGCAGTTAGGGATAGATATTGGAGGTGACACAGAGGCGCTAAGGCAGATAAATATAGATCAGATTTCTCTCGACATAAAAGAAGAGAATGAGAGAAATTTGGCGGAAATCTCTAAGATGGACAGGGTAGATCTGGCTCAAATCTGCAAACATTTGATTCAACCTAGTGCACAACTTGGCACCCTTGAACTCGTTGATATACAAATAGATGATAAGCTTCCACAGTTGGCCCGACAGTGCTATTTGGCCGAAGCTCGTTGTCAGGCCGAGCCTTCGTAGCTTGTGTCCCAGTTTGTGGACAAGTGTATCATGTACACTGAATCCATGCGAGGACAAGCACCTGGCACTTCTTGAAGATGGAGTAGGTGAAATGGAGTGATTTTGCTCCCCCCAGCTGTCAAGCAAAATCTTCACAGCCTGTATTTCATTTTTTGGACAAATGTATCATATGCATTAAATCTAAGCAAAAACAAGCACCTGGCACCTTTTTGAAAATGGATTTGGATAGATGGAGTAATTTCGCTCTTCTGAACCGAGAGGCAAATTTTGTATAAATAGATCACAAAAAGAAGAGATAGAGGCTGGACTTTTTGGTGCTAATTGTAATAGAGTTTTTGCATGAAGGAAGTTAATACAAAGCAAATTTGAAGATTCCCGATTTTGTCACGACTGTGTTACAAGTTTGTTTCGTTATGCTTTTTTGTTTCTTTTCATTTTTCTCTACATAATTGATGTGTATCACTATAATTTAGTACGATAACTACTATAGTGAAGGGATTCCATATTTTCTGTAATTGTTTCTTGTCTTTCCTCTGCACCAGCTATTAGCGGGTGTAAGACCAATTCACATTTACATAATTTTATGTTTATTCACACTATGTCAATTATGTTCATGTCAATTTCTTCTTCTGTGTATACGTGAGTTTTCTACTGACAGGAATTTCGCGTTATCTACAGATAAATGTTTTCTCCCATCTCACGTTATTTTTGCCAAAAGTAATACAGTTACGGGAAAGGGCCTTCAATTTGCATTCTTATTTCGTTTTTTCAAGCAAAAGTTTCTCTTTGTTTCGTCCAAAATTGAAACAGCAAATAAAACCTCTCTTTAAAAATCATTCCCATACTGGTACTATTCCCCAATGACTGTCCCTGTAGCAACTCAACCTAACATTCAACCTGGACTACCTAATCAAATACATATCGCTTTAAATCTCTTCGACACAGTCCTTAGAACTGCGAACACCCGGGAGGAATTGGAACATTCATGGGCAGCCATTGAACAAGATATTACTACTCAGGAACAGTGGGAAGCTAGGCAGCGAGAACGTAGAAATCTTCATTAGTTTCCTATACCGAAGGTTAGTATAATCCTTTATCAACCTTTCATACTTTTGGATGCCTTGACACTGTACTTTTGAGCCTTAAGTACATACTCAAGAACAACACCTTCCAGTTCCACACAATTCATAAGAATGAAGGAGAAGAAGCATTATGGATTAGGGGTGAACCACGTACTCCTGTTATTGTTTTTAATATACATCGACATCTACTCTCTTCATATTACGTGACAATAAAAGTGACAGAACTTCAAAGGTTTGTCATAGATTCTTGTGTTAAAAAAATTAATGATCAGAAATTATTTGCACTAGAAGGTAGAAGATTTAGATGGGAAGCATCCTCTCTGGCCTTGAGGACCAAGGATCCCTACAGTCATGATAATTTTACCTATGCTATGTCTCAAATTCCTAGCTATATTAAGTGCATTCAGACTTATGGGCCACAGTGGTTGGGGCTTAAATTTCATTTCCCTCTTATTTTGATTTCAACAAATAAGTATCAACATAAGTACAAATTGAATAAGAAGGCTGAAAGGGAATGTTGAGTGATTTATTCTAGGGGCTACAAGAATTTAGAAGAGAATGTTGCATCATCCTACAATATTTCTAATTTTCATTGGAAAAGTTCATGCCTTGACTCAGACTCTGATTCTGAGTGATTGAACTTTGAAGTTGCATGAGGACATGCAATGGTGCAGTTGGGGGGAGATGTTGGGTGATAGTCCTTGTTTTTACATTGAGCACTGGAAAATTAACATTGTATATGGAAATTTAATCTCTTTATAAGAAGTGGAAATGTTTAGTTGAATTTTTGTGAGTGATTAATTATTTTCACTATGATTGATTGCCTTTGAAATAACCAGACTAGATTACAAATCTTTCAATGATACATAAAAATTTTATTCAGAGGCTACATGTAAAGTTTTTTTTATTCATGACATTAAAATTTTAAATGCATTATAGGAATGTTGGTCTCATTGGAAATAGATGTCCTATGATGACTGTGTAGGAATCTAGTAGACCATTACATAGACCGTTTTTCTCTTCGCTTAGCAACTCATGGCTCATTCCTTTTATGAATACCAACATGTCATCTCAAAGAAAATATAAATAAACATAATATATTCTAAATAAACCAATCAAGCTACTACAAATGACTCAAGATGCAGTCACACATCAAATGAGAACTAGAAGCATTCAAGGGACTAACACAATCTTTAATCAAAATAAAACCAAACTTCCAAAGTTGAAAAAATTGTCCAAATGCAAACAAAAAACAAACCATTAAAATTTTCCAAGATATAAAAGTTACAAATCCAAGAAGTTTAATGCACTTGAGTCTTGAATGAGCCCATTATTTCTTATAGGTTAGAAAAAGTCATGTTAATTAGTTATGCAACCTTTAATACTAAGAAACTATCTATGTGAAGAGATAGGTCTCACTCTCGACTTCATCAAATGCCAACTTCATTTCTTGTCAAAGATAGGAAAAAGAGAATGTCTTAGTTAACTATCAAACCATCAAATTTAAAATAGCTTGGATCAAATAAATGTATCTT
>ML783757.1:245724-261286 GCA_009831015.1 Picea engelmannii
TTTCTGGAGGCTTATTTGGTGTAGAAGTTCCCTTTTTTGGTGGCATGTTGGCCAAGTATCACTTTTGAACCTTGATTTTGAGGTGGTTCTGCTAGACAATATTTCTTCTATTGTATCTCCCAAGTTTCGACCCTTCTGGGTATTAAACTTTATTTTATATAGTTATTTGATATTTCTTCTCTGCAATGCCACAGGTCTGATCAAAATTAGATGTGCCAAGTGGAATTTACGGTAGCTTCCCCACAACTTGTCGATTTTTGGCCTTCCCAGGAGATCTCACTTGTATAGAGTGTCTCATACAAAATACTTGATATACAATTCTGAAAATCCAACAATACTATAGATTGTCCAAAATCCAATGAAACTAGTCCCACACAATTTTGATACTCTAGGAAGAAGTTATGATTGTTTTACCTAGAACACTTTCTTGAGACTAGTTAATAGGACTAGTCAGATACCCTATCTTACACAGTGTGTATCTACAAATTTAAGATGACCCAAAAGATGAACTTTTTACCACATATACCTTACTAACTTATGTAAATATATTCCAGCGTTCAAGGTATGAAACATTACATAAAAAAATTTATAGAGAAAATTCCGCAATAACTCATTTTAGGATGATTACAAAACCCTATCTTGTACAGGTTGTATATCCGAAAGTATAAAGCCTCGGGAGCTGAATTTTGAACCCAACATACCTTGATCCATGTAACAAATATCCTCCAAGCCATTCCTTATGAAACATTTTATAAAGATAGTTATAGAAAAAATTCCAAGGTGTCTCTGATGTAGCAGCGAAACCCCAAGACCTTGAGCTCTGATACCATATGTTAAGAACCAAATATCAATATAGCATAGAAAAACCTCAAAAAAATTACTCAAAGCCTTGAAAAAGAGATAATTTCAGATAATAAGCCTCTTCGGGGGGGGCAACCTCCTTTTACCCCACTTAAATGTTCAAGTACAGGATGATTCAAAATGAAAATGTCTCCTTGGTATATATAGGAGACTAGGAGGTATAATTACAACTAATTGCCTAAAGCTGACATAAATAAAATAACATTACTAATATAATATTCCCCAATTAAGGGGTAATGAGCCAATATTAGAGCTTAACAATTATCTTCCATATCAAGTTCATTAGAGGAATTTTTTGTGTTGTATTCTCCCCTTCTATCAAAATCTGATCGCCAAAGAGCTAGTTCTCTATCAAATGGAAAATTGTTTATGTCATACTTTGTTACATATAATCTTAAACATGTATCCCTATGTTTATCAATCTTGGTCCTCAACTTTGAATTCAAGAATGATAGTGCATTAAACATTCTCTCATCCTCCGTCAATCCCAAAATCATGGTTTGACATAAATCTGCTAATTTGAAATATTCTGACATGTTGTCTTCTAGGTATTGGATTTCACCTAATTCAATCCATAATATTGTTATTGCACCATGTTCTAGAGGTTTCTCCAAACCAAAATATTGAGCTAACATTGTTTGACCAAAAATATTGGCTTGTTGATACAACTTTGATGAATCTTGCCAAATCGGTGCACTAAATTTTTTAATTTTGCTAAGAAGTCAACTCTTTTAGCCTCTTTATTTTGTTCAAGTTTCCAATATTGAGGGTATACCATAGACATCACCTCCAATAATTCATCTTGAGGAAATCATTCTCTTATCTTTGATTCTATTGATTTTGTAATTTCTATCAAGTTGTGCTTGACTGAAATCAAAACATTGTTGAATTGATCTCTTGACACATGGCACTATTCAATGATTCATCCCATATTTATAATTGTTTTCCCTTGACCAATTTTTGAGGAAACATTGGTCATGTTTGACCACTTTTGGGACTTCGACAGGATGTTTGAAGATGGAGCACCCAGTAAGAGCTGAGATCGTGGGATCTCTCTTATTTTGTAGCCTTGTGGACCGAGCAAAAGGTTTACTAGGGTTTATGTAGTGGGTTAAGGGATGTTAACCCATGGGTTTACCCATGATTAGGACTTTTTGTAAATGTATAAATAAGTAGCTAAGAAATGTAAGAAAGGGGTGTTGGCTATGTGCACAATATGTTGTAAGTGTTAATGTTGGTTTAGTTTAAGAGATTGTAAGTGGCTTTGTGTGATCTGGCTGTGTGAGGTAAGGCTATGTGCCTTGACCTAATTTTGGGAAGGATGATCTGGTGTGCAACACACAAATCTCATGTCCTCTGTGGAGTTGGGCTTTGTGGCTTTGTGCACATGAGTAGATGAATGTAAGAAGAATAAAGACTAATAAATAAGAAGAAGAAGTTGGTGGACGTAGCCCCACACTGGGGTGAACCACGTATATCCTATGTTTGATGTGCTTAGTGAGATGTTTTGGATGTTATTTATGTTGGTTATCTGTTAGTGCATTGATCTTTATATATGTTATATAGATATATTGATGCTTACTGCCCTATTGATGGTAAATGAATGTTAGATCTGATTAAATCTATGTGCTAAGTGATTAATTGTGCTTGATATTTATTGTTACTGTGCTAATATCTAACAAGAGTTTAACCTATGATGTGAATGAGATTCAAGAACAAATGTATATTATTGTCTAAGAATTCTGTTAAGTGTTTTAATCACAAATATGTGTCCCAGCCTGGTTGTAGACACTTGAGTCCTGCAACTCCCCCTGCCTCTACCTCGGGTGAGACTTCATATTCTTCGTAGGTGTTGCCAAAAGGGCTGGTAGTTAGGGTTTTTTTGGTGAGTTGTTGAAGCGTTAAACCCTGGGTTTTCCCCTGTGCCAAAAAATGGTTCCATTGTCAGGACCTAAAACTGTGATTGTTGGGAACTGAAGAAAATAGAAAGATATGTGCGTAGATGTGTTGTTGAAGTGCAAAATATTCCACTCGAATTGCGAAGCTTTGTGCTAATAAAGAAACCTTATCTGAAGAAAAGAGGTAATATCTTGAAAGAGGTAAAGATTTGTGCTCTGATAAGAGTAAGATAAGTGAAAAAAATTGTTTCGAAAGCATGAATCTAGGTATGTTTGATAGATTCTATCCTAGTATGAATTCTAGGGCATAGTTAGAAGAAAGAGTTGATCTAAATAAATTTGATAGAAATATAGAAAGATATGTTATTCCTATGCATAGAAAGACTTTTTGGACTAATAAGTGGATGCAAGAACCTAGAATTTGTTTTTACAGATTGTAGGTTCAACACTGTGATCCCAGTGCACAGTCCAGGAAAGGTTGGGGATTGTTTAAAAGAAAGAGATGATTGACACTGTGTTATAATTGCAGAAGATTGGGACATCTTGCTAAGGAATGCCTTGGTACATGTCCTATTTGTCTTTTTTGTAAAGATATTGGTCATGAGGTTGAGGATTTCCCAAGGATGATTGCTAAAGTTGAAAAGATGAACATGAGACAAGAAAACTAGAAAGAAGGTCAAGAGACTAATGATATGTTAAAGAATCATACATAAAAAGAGTCAGATACTATGTTAATACAATTAAAAGAAGTAATGGATGATCACAGAGACATAAGTTTACCAGATATCCTGAAAGAAAAACAACGCATAGTTATAAGAATAGAATACTTTGACATAGACTGTGTATTGGATGAGGAAACACATGTGAACATTATGCCAGAAAGCACTTGGAAAATTTTGGGAAAGCCTTCTATGGTACCTTCGTTGGGAAGGATAGGATTACTTAAAGGAAAGATGATAACCCTATGTGGAAGAGTTACTAATATACCTATGATTGTTCATGAAACATCGACTGAAAAATAATTTGAAGTCATTAAATTTGTTGATAAAAACACCCCTTTTCCACTGTTGTTAGGAAAGACTTGGATTGAGAAGGATCGGATCAGAAGGAAAGAAGAGGAGGAATCTACAGAAAAGAAAAAGAAAGAACTAAGGGATCTCATAGCTATAAAAATAGAGCGACTAATAGAAGAACAAGAGGATAAGTAGAAGAAACAAAGGACAAGAGAATTAGCTGTCAAAGTTGAAAGAATGAATGAAGACTTGAAGAACATTCCCATGCAAGAAAGAAGTATAACCACCCTGGAAATAACAAGAGAAGGGACATTAACCTCAAAATTTGTAAGAGCACATCAGCAACACAGAGTCACTTTACTAGGAGAAGATAAGAATACAAAATGGAAGAGGATTCCAAAAATTGTTAGAGAATCTTAGATCACAGGAATGAAGGCCAGGAAGATCAATAAGAAGAAAGAAAAGTTAGAAAAATTACAGGAAGCCACAAAAAACAAAAGGAAGACTTCGCAGGAGACAGGTCCACAGAAGTTGAACCTCACCGGAACAATAGAACCACACAGAATGGGACTTTTCCAAGACGAATATATATGACCATTGGAGGTTCCCCAGCCATTAGAATAATGCCCTGGAATGGCTAGAAAACACAGTTATGAGAAAATGGACCGTTGAGACTGCACCATAACGGATTGATTCACATTGATAGATGCATTCCTTCCCATTGGAGGAATCTGTTACGATGCTTTCTTATTTAACCTATCAGATGCTGCGTCAAGACCACTTTTTTCCACCCATGATTATCCAAGATAACAGAGAATTGATTGAATATCATGCTGTGATTTATAGACCTCACCATCCATGTGATTACCTCGCTTGTCCATTCGCCCACCTGATATATTTGGTTACAAGTGTGAATGTCGAGCGAACATAGCGCGTTATAAAAGTCTGTGGAGGATATTCTCATAGGCTCATGGTTGAGAAAGTTATGTCTATAGGAATATAGGCGTCATCAACTAGAGGATTGCAAGCATCCCCCTTGACTAGACTTCATTCTAGTCATACTACTAAGAAGCAAAGAAAACACCACAACGATCTGGATAACACAAAGCAGATCTAGTTGGTCTTTCCAGACTTCATAGTATCCCACACAAATTTGAGTATACGTTGATCATTGAATACATCCCAAAGGGGATACACATAGTTGGACCCCAGTTCAGATAGATCCTAGTCTTGAAGAACAATGACTTCAACCTCGACGACAGGAAGAACTATGTGATGCTTGCACTGCCTAGATACCTGATGAACATGACTGGGAAGAAGCCACGCATAGTCTCCCATTCGTGGATAAAGGAGCTCGCATAGTCCATGATCTTTAATGTAATGAATATTCCTCACTTTGGTCGACATCAGGAGGTTAACACTTGCATTAAACTCCTCCTCTCATGCTATCATGAAGGATATTTTTGGCTCGATAGGTGCATCACTGTGGATCTGGAACTTATCCACCTCATCAAAGAACTGAGCATGTAGGGACCAGAACCTCAATAATTCTACCCAGGGAAGACTTTAGTTTTCTCCCTGTCACAATGCTTAAAAGAATATTATGGCGCAGTGCACCTCTCTTGCCAACTTATAGCTAGAAAGATCGTCAGAAAGAACCATATGACATAAGTCATTGGGTTTGTAGTGGACCTCGCAGAGAAGTGCGTAGAAGGAATGCAAATGAACTGGGAGAGTTACCTCATCAATGAGCTAGAGAAGAACTATCATGAAGCGCAAGATCAGGGATATGAGTTTCGTTTTAGCTGGCTACTAGTATTGATTTCATTTGTTACTTGGCAGATTCCCAAAGGAGTGAAATTTACAGAAGTTGAGACATCAGAATCATTGGCTACAAGATTCTCCACCTTGTGGTACATGAATGATATGGCGAAGCAGTGGAAATTGAATGCGGTGTTCCATGCCTACTAAAAGTAGCTGAAGCATGCTATTAAGGCATTTCCCCGCATGACACCGAACACCTTGTATCAATACATACCACTAGCGAAGTTCCACGCAGATTGACACTTTATCTACATCACTGCACACATGGATGAGAGTAAGGAGGATTTGCAATCCTACTACAAGCTGACTGACAAAGACATGGAAGAAATCACCAAAGATTGGCCAGCAAAGTTCCTTGTACTGGTGGAATATGCATAAATCTATGACTCTGACATCATCGAAAGTCCCTTGGTCACTCGGGCCGAGCATGATGGACAGACTAGCGCGAAGCAAAAGAAGAAAAAGGAGGAAGTGCAGAACACATAAAATAATGAGGAGGACAATGCCTTGGAGGAAAGTAGATCTGAATTGCCCACAGGAGGAGGAGGAGACAAAATGAACCAAGAAGAAAGAGGGGAAGAAGGAGAAAATCAAGGAAAAGGAAAAGTTACACCACCAAAATATTCCCTTACCAAGGTTGAAACATCAAAGAAGAGGAAGGTTTCTCTGCAGAAACCCTCATAAAGAAAGAAGACCTATGCCAATAAACCCCAGTCGAAGAATGTGCTCACAGTGGACGATGTCAATCTCATCATCGCAACCATGGAGGATGCTTTAGAGGGTATCTTGCAGAGAAATGAAGCAAAGTAGGATATGATGTATGAAAGAATCAAGAAGGAGCTGAAGGAGATACATAAATCCATCTATTTGAGCCACACAGTACCTACTGCATCTTCTTCATCAAAGATTTCATAATTGGGGGATGAGCATGCCCAATTACAAAGGATAGAAGATGTAACAGAGGCCCGACTTCATTGAGTACATGAAGAAAATGAGCATGCTATAGAAGCCTTGAAGAAATAAAAGGAGGATTTCTTAGAGCAACTTCGAGTTGTGCAGAAGGATAAAGATGAAATTTGAGTGATGTATGATAGGACAATGAGAAGATGAAAAAAGAAAAAGACCAGCTGCTCGCAGAGTAGACTGTGGTCAAAGAGGCAATGACTAAAGAACTTCGATCTATGTCGGGCTTGGCATAGGAGGAAGAAGAGTCGATCAAGATTCAACTGGGGAAGCTCGATGAGGCCATTCAACAACTTCAAGCAAGAGTAATGGAGTTAGAGCTCCAAATAGTGTTGAGCACTCCATAAGAAGTGCACGATCAAAGGGAAGAAATCACCAATAGCACAGTAGAAAGAATTAGATCACTTGACTCAGAATGTAATCAATTGAGCAACCGAAGTTTGCAGACCTATGAATGCCTCGTAGAAGACCCAAAGATGAGAAAACTGGAAGCACAACTATAGGAGGTGAAGTAGCAGGCACTGATAGTTCAAGCACAGATGAAGCTACTCACTACAGTCGAGAGGATGAAATGATCATAGGAACAACGCATAGTCTAATAGCATATTACTACCATCCATGGAAGTGTCATGGAAGTTACACATAGGCTACAACTAGTGTAGGACTAAGCCTGCAATATTTTTGAAGAGATTGAAGGACACGACTAACAGCTGGATCAAGTGGTTGCAACAGTGGAACAATTCCTGGAAGGGCCTGTTACAGAGCAAGTGATTCAGGATTTCATCAAGAAGGAGGCTTTAGTGAAGCAACAAGTCAATGCATCTTGAGCTAAGCTTGAGGCCTTTGAAGCAGCGTTTCCCAGATCTGAGTGACTCGGGACAAGTCACATGTGAGTGTTGGGGGCCTGTTGGCCCTTGACCAAGTTTTGAGGAAACATTGGTCATGTTTGACAACTTTTGGGACTTCGAAAGGCTGGTCGAAGATGGAGCACCCAGTTGGAGCCGAGATCGTGGGATCTCGCTTGTTTTGCGGGCTTTTGGATCGAGAAAAGGGTTTAATAGGGTTTATGTAATGGGTTAAGGGATGTCGGCCCATGGGTTTACCCATGATTAGGCCTTTTGTAAATGTATAAATAAGTAGCTAAGCAAGGTAAGAAGGGGGTGTTGGCTATGTGCACAATATCTTGTAAGTTTTAATGTTGGCTAAGTGCAAGAGATTGTAAGTGGCTTTGTGTGCTCTAGCTATGTGAAGTAAGGCTATGTGACTTGACCTAATTTTGGGAAGGAGGATCTGGTGTGCAACACGCATATCTCCTCTCCTCTACGGAGTTGGGATCTGTGGATTTGTGCACAGGAGACGATGAATGTAAGAAGACTAAAGAATAATAAATAATAAGAAGAAGTTGGTGGATGTAGCCCCACACTGGGGTGAACCACGTATATCCTATTTTTGATGTGCTTTGTGAGATGTTGTGGATGTTATTTATGTTGGTTATTTGTTAGTGTGTTGATATTTATATATGTTAGATAGATATATGTATGCTTAGTTCCCTATTGATGGTAAATGAATGCTAGATCTGATTTAATGCTATGTGCTAAGTGATTAATTGTGCTTGGTATTTATTGTTACTACGCTAATATGTAACAAGGGTTTAACCTACAATGTGAATGATATTCAAGAACTAATGCATATTGTTTTCAAAGAGTTCTGTTAAGTGTTGTAATCACATATCTGTGTCCCAACCTGGTTGTAGACACCTGAGTCCTGCAACCCCCCCTACCTCTACCTCAAGTGAGACTTCATCTGCTTTGCAGGTGTTTCCAAAAGGGCCGATAGTTAGGGTTTTGTTGGTGCATTGTTAAAGCATTGAACCCTGGATCTGCCCCTGTGCCAACGATAACATAATTAAATGGAACCATATACCCATTGATCTGAGATCTTTTCATCAAAGTGACTTATAAATAATTGTATTAAATGATCATAAATTAAAGTGCACCATTAAAGAAGGAAAATCTCAGTAATGAAGAGACATAAGCATCAAATCTAAACACAAAAACTTGATAACAGAGTTCATCCCTGGTGGACTACGTCTCCAGGTCCTACTCTCAAATGGGTAGGTTTTTTTATTAACTCAACAAACGAATTTAGCAAAATACATAAGTAAACCTCATTCTTGAATTAAGCTGCAAAATCTTTGCTCAGATCAGAAAACAACTTTGCTCATATCAGAAAAAACAAAAAAAACACCATTGAATACATGGCGTCAAATTACCCAAAAATGACTATCTCCACACCTTAATATGATTCTAGCACTCCCAGGACCAAGAGAAAGTTTGTGTTGGTTTTTGTGCCCTACAGCCTGCAATTAATTCCAAAAACATTCCTTGAAAACTGTTCCTGATTGTACCATAATGCGCCTCTCCCCCATGTACTGGCATATTTCAAAATTTAAGTAATAATTGTGCACAGTATAAATAATGAGGTCATTTGGCCTAACAATGTCGGAGCTATAGTTAGGGTGTATGCAATGGGGGAGGTCTCGAGGTCGAGCCCACAGGCCTTCCCTTTTGGGTTTTTGTTATAATATATATATATATATATATATATATATATATATATATATATATATATGTATGTATGGTGGTTCTGCCAACTTTGGAGGTGGTTTATATATGTCTTTTGGGCTGCCAAATATGGCGAGGCTCTGCTAGATTTGGTGGACCCGCCCATTTTTTTGTTTTTGAATTTTGGTTCTCGGGCCTCATCCTACCATGTCACCATACGCTCTACCACGTGGTTGTACAAACTTCCACGTGGCGTTTTTTCATTGGTCCATGGATCAACCCAAAAAATCCAAAAATGAGTGACACGTGGCAGCCTATGGTGCTGCCACATCACCATGTTGACATCATCATGACACGTGTCAGCTCCTTCATGTTCCATGTACACTATACAAATGTTGACATCATCTGTACTAATGTTGACGTCAACAGTACAAATGTTGACTCATCCCTTGTTGATTGGGCTAGGTTGACCAAACTTTGACCATGAATATATTTCTATTCGCAACTCCGTTTGATGAGACGTTTATGTCGTTGGAAATATTGCGATGTTCTCTTCATGTTGATGCCACTTTCATTGAGTTTTGAGGACTTTGAATTTTTTCCCTTTCTCTATCTGCTGAGGCCATTATGAGATTCTTGAGTTGCTTCTGTGAATTCTTAGTTGTCCTTAGTCTTCTCTAGATCCTTTTTGGATCACGCCTTCCCACTGAGATATTTTTGGACCAATAAAATCTTTCATCAATCAACAGATAAGTGAGGGAATGTTTCCCTCACCTTGTCCTTCTCAATCCACTTTGCCTTGCTTGGATGTGTTCCCTTTAAAACTACTCGAAGATTATCAACACCACTCCTATGTGAAGTTCTCGTCCTTATGTCCAAGATGATATCTTCCTTTAACTCATCCAAGCATTAGGGAGGAAACTCATCAAATGAAGGTATTGAAACTTCCTCATCTTGATCCATGATCATGGGAGAATAAAAAAATTTCAAGTTCTCTACATTTGCAATTGAGTAGATCTGCATATAAGGTGGAATATCTAGACGAAAAGAATTGGTACCACTTTTCTCCAAAATAGTGAAGGGTCCATAATGAATGGGCTTGAGTTTCTTTCCTTCACCCTTCAATCTTTCGTTTTTTATGTGAAGCCATACCTGGTCTCCAACCTGGAACTGATGATCAACCCTATGTTCATCATGCTGAGATTTATATTGTGGTTGACTTTTCTCCAATTGTTCCATGATTACTTGGTGTACCTGTTGGATCCTCTAGATGAACTTGTGGGCTCTGTATTCATTTCTTTCTTCATTTGAATTGGCCTCTCTCCCATACATCAAGTCCAAAGGAAATTTAGGTAGGTACCCAAAACATGTCTCAAAAGGTGAACATTGAGTGGAGGAATGTAAGGCTCGATTGTAAGCATGTTGTACATAGGGTATCTATTCATCGTATACTTTGGGATGCTTGTTACAGTAGTCTCGAAGAAAATGTTCCATTGTTTGGTTAACAAACTATGTTTGTCCATTGGTTTGTGGATGGAAAGAAGTGGTCCTCTTCAACTCAGTGTCCATCATTCTCCACAATCTTGTCCAAAAATCCCCAAGGAATCGAGTATCTCGATCTGAGATAATGGATGTGGGTAACCCAAAGTGAACCCAAACATACTGAAAGAAGAGATTACCAGTCTTCTCAACAGTGATATGCTTTTTACATGGCATTATGATACACATCTCGTTGAACCTATCCACTACAACATACAAATAGTCATGACCCATTTTCGACATTGGTAAACCCCCTACAAAATCCATGGAGATACTTTCCCATGGATGGGATGGAACATGTAGTGGTGAGTATAGCCCCAGTTTTCTATTAGTGGGCTTACAAGTAGAACACATCACACACCCATTTACATATTTAGTTACAATTTATTTCATTTGAGGCCAATAACAAAACCTCTGTAAATGAGCCATAGGTTTTCCTACCCCAAAATTCCCAGACACAAGAGAAGTGTGAGATTCTTGTATTGCATGGACTCGTTCACTTGTAGGAATACATAGCTTTCCAAGATGGTAGAGTAGTTTTCCCTGCAAAGAATAGTTCTCTACCTGTGCACCATGGGTTAGCTTCTCATATACTTCTTTAAAATCTTCATCAATGGCATATTGTTCCAAATATCTATCATGAGATAAAGAAGAATTCTTCAAAATAATAGAAGAAACAATAGGAGGTCTAGGAAGCATATCAACTACCTTGTTACTTGTACCCTTTTTGTACTTTATTACCAAATGAAATTGTTGTAGGAAACCCATCCATCTGTAATGTCGATATTGTTCCAGCTTGGTTTGTGCTTGGAGATACTGTAAGGGTTGATGATCTGTATGTATAATTGTTTCCTTACCTAACAAGTAGTGCTTCCATTTATTTGTGCTTTGAACTATTGCATACAACTCTTTATCATACGTAGGATAGTTAACAACAAATTGGTTAAAAGTTTCAGAGTGGTAATAGATAGGCTTACGATATTGCATCAATACTACACCCATGGCATATTCGCTTGCATATATATTGATCTCAAAGGGATGTTGAAGATTCGACAGTGCTAATACTGGTGCACTACTGATATTTTCCTTCAAAGTGTCGAAAGATGTTTTTTTCTTTCTTCCCCACTGAAAAATGTTCTTCACATTGGTTAAGGCATGAAAAAGAGCTTCTATAAAGGAGAATTTTGAAATGAACCTCCTCCAATACTAGATTTCACCTAAGAATCTATGTATCTCAGTTACACATTTGGTCTCATGCCAATTTACAATTACATCAATCTTGGAAGGATCAATTTTTAATTGTCCTCCTCCTACAATATGACCTAAGTACACAAGTGTGGTCTTGCCAAATTCACATTTGGACAATTTTACATACAACTTTTCCCTTTGCAAATTATCCAATACTTACTTCACATGCCTCACATGTTCATCCCAAGTCCCACTAAATATAAGAATGTTGTTTAAATATACAATCACAAAATCATCTAAAAAATGCCTAAATACATCATTCATCACATGCATGAAGGTTGTCAGAGAATTACAAAGCCCAAACAACATAACTAACCACTCAAACAATCCTTGTTTGGTTTTAAAGGTAGTCTTCCATGCATCATGTTCTGCAACCCTGATATGATGGTATCCACTGTGCAAATCCAACTTAGTGAAATAAAAAACATTGTTTAATTGATCAAGTAAATCATCTATATGAGGAAGAGGGTATCGATTTTTGATTGTGATTTTATTTAATGACTAGTAATCAACACACATTCACCACATTTCATATTTCTTTGGCACCATCATGATTAGAGAACCACAAGGAGATGAGTTGGGCCTGATGACTCCTTAATACAATAAGCCTTGTACCTGCTTCTTGATCTTTGTCATCTCTACAACTGACATCTTGTACATGTCCACATTAGGAAGAGGAGAATCTTACTGAATATGTATCTCATGTTGAACTCTCTTAAGAGGTAATGCATATGGTTCCTGGAAGATATCATCATACTTAGAAATAATATCAATTAATTCTTTCTTATGAGAAGGATCGCATCCTTGGAAAGCGTCGGATGTTCCGACATATTTCTCCCTTACAACCATGAGTACATATCTCTTATTAGTGTTTATGAGTCTCTTCATTTGTCCTACACTAACAAGTGTTGTGTTTACCCTCATGTTGTGAGCTCTAACAATATATTCCAATCCCCCCTTAGTAAGGTGTTATTTGTTCTTATGACGAAAGAAGACTACTTTTCTATCATAAATATAAGGACTCCCCAACACTATGCCACATATATAAAGTGATACAACATCCAAATCCACATCATCAATTAAATTTTAAGCAATTGCAAATATGACCCTACATTGTTTGGCGACATTAAGTTTTTCTTTATCACATACCCAACCAAGAGGATAAGGCTTTGGATGTGGTTTCTTTTCAAGACCCATATTTTTACCAACTGCTTCAGATATCAAGTTTACTTGGGAACCTAGATCAAATAATGTATATATCTTAGTGTGTTTAGATAAAACTCTTATATGAAATAATTCATTCCTCCTTCATTCATCATCATGAGTTTCATTATTGGAATTTGAACTAGCATGAAGGGAATATTTACCTTGTACTCCAACCACTATGATATTTCCTTCGTCTCCTGAATCGGAACCAAGATCTTGTTGCACTATAGCAATGGTTTTTGTCTTCCCCTTTCCACCGAACTATTTCGGTCTCTTCTCTGGATGTAGTTCCCAACAATGTTCATCATCGTGATCATTTTTCTTCTAATGATTACAAGATGTATTTACTTCTTCTCTCTTTACTGTGGCGGTCTTCTTGTCCTTCCCTTTAAACTTCTTAAATGGCTATTTGGGGGATTGGAAGGTTTCTTTGTGGGATCTTCTTGAATATGCTTTCCCCTATTCTCAAGGTGAGGGGCTTGCACACAAACTTTGTCAAGACTGGTGGGGTTAAACAATAACAAAGTATGACGAATATAACTAAGAAGTGCATCAATATACTTCATTAAAGTTTCATACGAATCCAAAGGAATGTTTAATGCAAGATATTTCCTCCTAAATTCTTTTGTGAAACTTTGTACAGTTTGACCTTTACTTTGTCTTAAAGTTTTCCATTCCATCATTGTTTTATGTAAATAACCCAATGGATAAATTTCTTCCTTATCGTTGATTTAAATTCCGACCATGAGGAAATAAGATTACCACACTTACTTCTGTCCTGAAGTTTTCTCTCCCACCATACGAGAGCAGTGCCTTCCAACCAAAGGGAAGCCAGTTTCACTTTAAATTCCTCTTCATCAATCTGTTGAACATGACAATATACTTCAACCTGTCGGATCCAATTATCTAGATTTTCAGGATTAACATCTCCATTAAACATAGGTAAAGAAAATTTTACATCAAGATTTAATAATGGTTTCTTAAAAGAATATTTATGGCTAGAATGATGAGAATGACGAGAATTCTCAGAGGAAGAAGAAATAGAACTTGATGGTGAAGATGGAGGTTTGGGAGGGTCTCCTCCAGCCCTTTGATTTACCAAAGAATCATCATCGACTTGTGCTACCTTTTTCTTCCCTTTCTTCTTCATCCTCTTCTCGTAGTCTCCATACATTCATCCGACCATTTCTGACATGTGATAAAATACCATATGGAAGTTTTTCTCAGGTTCATAACACTTGTCCTCTTCTACCATTTTCTTCCTTCGGGATGCAGGTCTAGCTTTGGGATTGAAAGTTTTAAGAGTTCCTCCACCCTGCTTATGCTTGGCCCTAGTAAGCATTCACACTCAACAATTCACATCAAAGATGACTGCTCTTATACTAACATGATCTGGGATCTTTTCATTGAAGTGACTTATAAAGAATTGTATTAAATGAGCATAAATTAAAGTGCACCATTAAAGAAGGAAAAGCTCAATAATGAAGAGACATAAGCATCAAATATGAACACAAAAACTTGATAACAGATTTCGTCCCTGGTGGAATACATCTATGGGTTCTGCCCTCAAATGGGTAGGCTTTTTATTAATTCAACAAAAGAACTTGGAAAAATACATAAGTATACCTCATTCTAGAATTAATCTGCAATATCTTTGCTCAGATCAGAAAATAGACAACACCATTGAATTCGTGGTGTCGAATTAACCAAAAATGACTGTCTCCATGCCTCAATTTGACTCTGGCACTCCCGGGCCCAAGAGAAAATTTGTCTTGGTTTCCATGCCCTACAACCTGCAATTAATTCCAAAAAAAATCCTCAAAAAATGTTCTTGGGCGTATCGTCATGTGCCTCTCCCCCGTGCACTAGCATATTTCAAAATTTAATTAATAATCATGGGCGGTATAAACAATGTGGTTGTTTGGCCTAACGGTGTTGGAGCTATAGTTAAGGCGTATGTAATGTCCCCCACCTCTTAAAGAGGTGATGAGGAGACTCAGTGGCCTGGGCACCCCCACTAGGTCATAGTCTCACACTGAAGGGGGGAAATTCAAGAAGTTAAAAGTTATATTTTTAAGTTGACTTAAGAAAGGAAAAGGATAAAGGAGTAAAATATAACTCAACAGAAGAATAGAAGATTAACCCTGGGAGTTAACCTAACTCAACAAAGAATTATAAGGAAAAGTATAAGTAAGAGGCTGGGGTGCACCTATTACTCATTCTAGTTTTGGATTAGCATTTTCTATTGATCTTGAGCATTCAGTTTGGGGGTTTTGCTATACAAACCCTTATGAGCAACTCGTTGGTGAAATATCCACTCACCTTGTTCCACAACTTGGTCTCGGGGATGAAAGACTCCTCCACACCATTCTAGTCTCAAGGCCAACTTATCGAGGGAGGTTCGATCCAGCTTATCCTGAGGGCCTGGGGCCATTCCGACAGTTGG
>ML783757.1:284492-296745 GCA_009831015.1 Picea engelmannii
GAATAAAACAACAGGTTTCATTACAGAGATGCTCCACCACCTAGAAGATTCAAATTTTAGAATCCACAGTAGCCATAACAAAGAGTATTTCAAGAAGAAGATGGATTCATAAGAGTAACTCTTTTCCGAAGATATTCAACTCCCAGGTATCAAACTATATTTTTTTGGTTTATATTTTTTGTTGAGCTACCCAAGCCAGTTTCTATCACCTCACCATTTGATCCACCAAAAGTTGAACCATACATTTCCTTGAATGCACTCATTGGATTCTCTGCTCCCCAAACCCTCAAGCTAATTGGATACATTAAAAATTAGAACGTCATCATCCTAATTGATAGTGGTAGCACTCATAATTTCACTCATCGACGCATTGATCAAGAAAACCATTGTTATATCCATGCAGTCAACAATTTTCAAATCATGATTGCCAATGGAAGTTCCATGAAATGTGGCGGGCATTGTGAAAATGTGCATCTCCAAATTGGCCAACACAACCTGAAGTCTCATATGTTTGCTATCGACATGGGTGGTTGTGACATCATGTTAGGTGTAGAATAGTTACAAACTCTTGGTCCCATCCTCATGGAGTTTAAGGAATTGACCATGCAGCTTCAACAAGATGGCCAACAGTATATGTTCCAAGGAAACACTAGGCTTGACTAATATCCTCAGTTCCCATCGAATAAAAAATATCCTCAAATAAGGCCATTCTGACATTATTTCCCAACTCAATTCCATTCAAGCAGTTGAGACACCATCTGTACATCTTGACCTCCAATATATACTTTCCAAACACCACACTCTTTTTTCCACTCCCCATGGCCTTCCTCCTTCTCGCAGTTTTCATGATCATTCCAATCCTCTAGTTTCAGGAATTCTTCATCCCATTGTTTGCCCATACCTTCATCCATTTTCCCAGAAGAATGAAATTGAGAAAATTGTTCAAGAATTTCTCGACGCGAGGGGAATCTTCCATAGTAACATCCCCTATTCCTTTCTCATGTTCATGGTCCTCAATAAAGAAGGCATGTGGTGAATGTGTCCTGAAATTTGTGCTCTCAACAAACTCACCATCAAAGACAAGTTTCCAATTCTTGTCATTGATGATCTATTGGATGAATTGAGTGGTGCTCACTACTTTAATAAACTTGATATTCATTCTAGTTACCACCATATATGTATGAAAGAGGATGAAATTCCCAATATGACCTTTCGCACTCATGAGCACCACTATGAGTTCTTGGTCGTGCCCTTTGGCCTGTGCAATGCCCCCACCACTTTCCAAAGTCTCATGAATCACATCTTCCATTCTTTTCTCCATCATTTTGCCTTAGTTTTATTTGATTATATTCTCATCTATAGTAAAACATAGACCACTCATATTTCCCATGTGGATCAAGTTCTCCATATCCTTTCTCATCACCAAATTTTCCTCAAACAATCTAAATGTTCCTTTTGAGCCTTGTTATCGCACAGTTTGTAGCTAGGAGAAAAGGCTCTAAGATAGAAGGCCAAACTGGCATAATAGGAACCTATCCCACCCAATGTCACCACAATGGGGAGGTTTTTTATTTTTAGGGAGGTGAAGCCTAGGGGAGACGTCCCCGGTGACCTGTGGTTTTGAGGAGGCAGAAGGGTAAATGAGACAAGGAAAATTTCCCCCCCTCACAAGTCACCACCAAATAGATAATCTCGGCTAAACAACCAATAATAAAGTAAATCCCAATGAAGAAACACCTACCTGGAACAAAACAACAACACACTGATATATGCAAGCTATATTTCAATGGGTTAGTACTTCATAAGACTATCTAATGAATATATATAAGCAATTTGAATATAAAATATTGAAGGATTCAATGTTTATAAATAGCAATAAAAATCATGTCACTTCATCAATAATTATTAAAATGATGTGGCATTCAATGTAATAAACCAACACTTCAATTAACTTATGCCTAAATCACCATTTAATTGCTCAAAAGACAAACAATTTCTACATCAATGATATAATAGCAAAGAGTGATGTCAACACTTAGGGTTAGTAGGGTTAGCTAGAGCTAGGGTCAGTGTAGTTGGGGTTTTGATTCAAAGTGTTTGAGAATATTGTGATCAAATTTACTTCAACACTGGAGGACTTTCAAATCAACGACTTAGGGTTTAATGGAATCATAAGTGAAGGATGCAAGAGTTGAAGGAGGCAAGATTTCAAGGACTAGAGGGAAGAGTTTTGAGGTGTTGCAAAAGGAAATGCCTCAAAATCAAAACCCTAGGGGAGAGAGGCTCACTCTGGTGTTGCTGAAGAAAGGCCTCATGCTCTCTCCTCCTTCCCAGCAAAATGGCTAGCTTAAGAACCAAAATATAACCAAAACAAGAGGGTTTGATGAGGTGAGGTGTTGCTACAGCAAGTCCTTTCAAAAAACACTAGAAAGAGTGTGACCCTAGTGTAGTAGACCTAGGCCAAGGACATCTCACTCTTCTTGGCTTTCAATTGGTACGACTATCAAAGAGGAAGAATAAATAGGAGTGTAGCTACGGCTAGGCTCTTTCTTCCTTCTTCAATGGATAAAAGTTTCTCTATCAGGGGACATGAGACAAGGACCTACTTGTGTTCTTGTCACCTAGGGTTTTGATTCATAAAAATTCATAAACACATGAAAGAAATTAAACCGCAACCATTCATTCAAGAAGTTTTGCAGGAAAATACTTACAATTCATCAAGAAATAACCATGCAAACCCTAGTTGTAACACCTTCCTTCAAGAGAAACACCATAAATGAAAAAAATCATTTCCTTCAACAAGTGTGCATCACTTAATCCAACCAAATACCCAAGAGAGGGCGCAAATTTTTGTCCTTCTTATTGAGTGAATGAGTATGATCATAAAATGAGAATCAAAATCCTTAATATATACTGTATCAATGACCTAATTTACCTTTTAGGTCATAAAAAGGCCGACAAGGCCATAATATCAAAATTATACATTTTTTACATTAAATTCTAAGCTAAAACCCTAATCAATAAAAAAGGTAAGACGTCACCCCTTCCTAGGGTGACATTAGCCCCTATCAGGGAAAATGTAGCCTCCTGAAGCAAGACGTTAACCCTCATCGGGCTCCTCCAAGCTTCCACATGTGCCAACTACCCTGTCCATTTGCCAACATGATCATGATGATGTCATAAGCCTCTTGGTGACATCCTGGGCCATCTAGATCCAACGTCCCTCTGAAAGTGGGTAAATCCCCCTAGGCCGAGCAGTGTTAGGGTGCTTCTAGTGGAACTTTCTCTTCTTCTCTGGTGCAAAGTCTCTGATCATCCTATGCCCTATATCTTCCCCCTAATGGGGTCTCAACATCCATATGGTGGGCTCTTTAGCCCCATGGAGGTCTGAACTGATCATCTCCCCATGTATACCAGTCCAAATGGTACCTTTGCATCGGGCATGGTCCTGCACATCAAAAGCTACACCCTCCATAGGCTCATTAGTCACATGGATCATAGCAATGTAAATCACATCTCATCATTAATATTATTAAACATATGCATAAAATCCCTAATATATCTGTCAATAGCTCAAAGACATTACACATGCCTGCTATACAAATCTGAAGGAAAAGACTAAATGTTCTATTGGGCTAGTGTCCATCGGAAAAGGTGAGTTCCCGGAAGAAAATCTCATCAAAAACATGTGAGTGGGTGATTTGGTTAAGGGAAGTGTAAGAATGTGGGTGCAATGAAGGCCAAGGATGTAATGTGTTATCTATGGGTGCCTTTGTAGAAGGCGAGATGTACATGTCATAGATGCACTCTTTTCAAGCCCATTCTTGTCTTTATTATTTTATTGATTTTCTTTTTTCTTTTTGTTCAAGAGCTAATCAGGGGACACTTCCCTAGTGTGGTGACCAGTGGTGGTAGCATTACCCACAAGTACTTTCACAGAAATGAAAGTTTGGCTCGTGATGAGATCCCCTTTCCCTTGGCCATGCAACCAAGAGTCACTGTCCTTGTGTGGTAACCAGTTGGTGGCAATGTCATACTGCTAGGTACCCATGGACCTAATAAGCTACCTCATGATGAGACCCCTTATCCTTTGACCAGGTCTTGTTTTATTATTTTCTTCTGGGTCCCTCTAGTTTCTTACTGAGAAGCCTTTTATTGTTTTCTTGGGAATCCGTGGGTGAAGCATCTCAAGGTTTTATTTTTAGGATTTTATCTCTTACCATCTTGCTTTTACCTTATGGACCTTTAGCCCTTTCTTCCCATGAGACAAGGTGCAATCCTAAAGAAAGGTCAACACAATGCCCAGACAAGGGGAGTGGGATAAGTGAGCAGGAAACAAGATGAAATAGTGGTGTTATGATGGGAGCAGATGATGGATTTTTCAGAAGTCCCCCCAGTGGAAAACCAAAACCTATGGGCAAAGGCTTGCTAGGACACCCTGTCAATCCCCCCAGACATGGTCAAGTGGGAAAATGTAATATCCAAGTAGTTGTTATAAACAAAAGGAATCAGATGCATATATTTAGAGGTTTTAATGATCAAAAGTGACACATACCATGATACCTGGACCAATTACCTGATAGAGCAAGAACCCTTTCTGATATAGGACCAAGTCGATGGTGATGGATGCTACTACTACTGACAAGATAAGGATGATGGAAGAAGAAAAGGTGGGCCCTAAAGGGCCATGCTCAGGTCAATCCTTCTTTTGGTACTCCATGTCTAGGACCTATGGGCTTCAAGACATGATCTCCTAGTTATCCCTAAAAGGTGGGGATAACATATGGCTTCAACTTGGGGAAATGTGCTCACCATAGAGCACATGAGAACCTAAACATCTCTGGCATAACCTGCAGAACTGTTCGATCTCGAAAGAAGTTTCAGTAGAAAAATTGGGGTGGTAATGCCACCCTAGAATAAATAGATATATATAGAGACTGAAATAAAACAATCAATAGAAGTGATATGAAAGAAAACTAGCATGCAATGAAAATGGTATAATACATGAATGCAAAGTGCCTACTTACTTGTACTTATCTATGAAGTCAAGTTGTTGGTGGGTAGTAACACTTTATGTGTAAAGGGCTTACTAGCAACTTCAGGGCCTCTCCCTCCATGGTGCCCAGGTTGAAAGAGTTTGTACCTGCATGACTTATGATTTTATAAGGACCTGTCCATAGACTTTTAAACTTCTTATGCATACCAGGTTTCTCCTTTCTTTTATCCCACAAAAGTATGAGATCTCCTTTAGTGAAGTTTCTTTCTTTAGCTTTATGATCAAAAGTATTTTTTATTTTCTCTTGGTTTCTTTCCATCTAAACTCGCTTTTTCTCGAGTCTCATCTAACTCTATTAGCTGGTTGATTTTCCCTTGGATCACTTCATCATCCGTAGCATACTATTAGGTGAAACGAAGGATGGGAATCTAGAGGTTCACAGGGAGTTTTGCCTCTAGTCCATATAACAACTCAAAAGGGGTCCTTCCTCTGGAGGTCTTTGTTGTTATTCAATCTACCCATACTGCATATTAGATTTTTCTATCCCAAGACTTCTTATTTTCCCCACAATCATTTTCAAAATATTCATAAGTTTTTTATTGCTCGATTCTGCCAATTCATTCCCTTGTGGATAGTAATTTGAGGAATGGGATAGGACAATGCCATGTTTGAAGAAAAATTCTACCAGGGCATGTGAACTAAAAGCTTTGGCATTGTCTATAGTGATTTTGGAAGGGATACCAAACACAGTTATGATCTGTTCTTCCAAAACGTTCATGACTACTTCTTCGATGGATTTATTTGTGGGAATGGATTCAACCCATATGGTGAAATAGTCTGTGGTTGTTAATATCCACTGATAGCCATTACTCAAGTTATCCTTAAACTCACCAACATAATCCAAACCCCACTATTGAAAAGGTGCCTCTATTACTATGGATTTTAGGGGTTGTGCTGGGATTTTTGGTTTACCCGAGAAGTATTGACAAGGATGACATGATCGGACATGTTGGTGGGTGTCAGAGAAAAGTGTCGGCCAATAATATCCAGCCTATAGGATTTTGTGAGTAGTAGTGTGAGCTGTGAAATGTCCACCACAATACCCAGAGTGTAATTCCTCTAACAATCATTTTTCTTGTTCTTTGTTGACACATTTGAGTATGATCCCATCGGGATTTCTCCAATCAAGACCATCTTCGGTTAAACAATATTTCATTGCCCTCAACCTTAAATCCCTTCTTTTGTAGTCTACTAAATGGTCAGGACAGGATATGTTCTTTAGATAATAGACACTATCAGAGTACCAGTCATCATGCTCTAGTTCACTGACTACCACATTTACCTATTCACTCTCACCCTTTTGTATGGCTTCTTGGTTTCTTTTGGTTAGCATTTGGGCCAATCCTTGTCCCTTTATTATTTTGGTGGGCTTTATTTCTAGGTCATATTCTTGGATTTTGGACACCCACTTCCCCCCCTAACTCCCATGCAATCCTGCTGTGATAGGAAATCCTTTACTGCTGGGTAAGGAACATAAGCCTTAATTTTTTTGTAGCCGATGTAATTTCAAAAGTGTTTGAGGGATTTTACCAAGGCATACGCTTGCTTCTTAGTAATTGAGTATTTCAATTCATAATCTCTAAGGACCTTGCTCATCAAAGCTATGGGGTGTTCATATCCATCGACATCCTTTTGCATTAGAACACCTGCAATGGTATCCTTGGAGGCAAAGGAGAAAATGATGAATTCCTTTGAGAAGTCAGGGTTGATCAAGACCTAGCCTTGGGAGATGGCATATTTTATATCCTCGAAATATTTGATGGATTTGTCATCCCACTTGAAAGAAACATCCTTTTTTAACAAAGCACTCATGGGATTTATCCTTTCAACAAAGTTTGGAACAAATCTCCGAATGAAATTGATCTTCCCGAAAAAGGATTGTAAGGCCTTTTGTTGACTAGGGGATGGCCATCTCTTATTGATTGGACCCTCTCTAGATCAATGGAAACCCCCCCTTTCGAGGCCACGTGACCCAAAATTTTTCCCTCGTCAATTCCAAAAATGGACTTCTTGTGGTTTAAAGAGATGCCATACTTCCTACACCGTTTGAACACAATCCTGAGGTGTGAAAGGTGGTTCTTTCTGTCCTTTGATACAATAGTGAGGTCATCTTGGTAGATCTATATGATTTTGTGTATGATATCCTTGAAGGCAAATTCCATTGCTCTCTGAAAGGTAGCACTGGCATTCATAAGGCCAAATGGCATCCTTAAGTACATGAAGGTTCCCCAAGGTGTGGTAAATGTCGTTTTAAGTTGGTCTTCTCTTTTGAGAAAGACTTGGTTGTATCCAGAAAAACCATCCAACATGGACATCATCCTTGCCCCCATAACCCTTTGAAGCATATGTTCCATATTTGGAAGAGGGTAGTTGTCTTTTAAGGATGACTGGTTGAGGTTGCGGAAATCAACACATAATCATATTTCACCATTCTTCTTTTGGACAACTACCAATTTCGACATCCAAGAAGAATATCTGATAGGAGTTATGATACCAGCGTCAACCATTTTCTAGAGTTCTTTCTGTATCTGTCTTGCTAGTTTCAGATTAATATGTGTTAACTTTTTCTGGAAAGGTTTGGCTCCGTCTACCACGGGTATGGCATGTTGGATGACATATCCTCTATATGCTTTCAACTCATCATAGTTCAAGGCAAATGTATCTTTAAATTATCGGATGAGTACTAGTATTTCTGAGCTTTCTTTTTCAGTTGTCCCTTCCCTATTTTGGATATCCTTGGATCTATCCCTGTACCAATGTTGAATTCTAGATCTTCATCTTCTTGTTTATTGGGTCTTCTTCCTTTGAAAACATCATGCCGGTCAAAGAGACTTTCTAAGGGGAGACAAACTTTGGGTAAGGTGTTGTTTTGCAGGTTTATAACCTCCAAGTTCATGGAGTCAACCAGAACATTAATTTTTGAATCACTAAATTCTTTTTTGTTTTCCATAAACCTAATGATCTGGTCATCATCTTCAAATACTTGCCAATGCTCCACGTTATTGAGAACAGAAGGTTTAAAAAGGACTTCCATTTTTCATAGGTCATAGAGTGGTCCTTCATAAGATTGTAGGGTGGAAGAAGAAATGGCCAAAGCATCTTCCATGTGGTTATATTCTCGGGGAATGGCCTCAAGCGACACTATCTTAAAGGATTTTGAAAGGGACTCAGCTAAGTCTCGATATTTTTTCAACCTCTCATTTTTGGTAGCAAATTTCATCATTACTTGTGATATTATGAGGTTCAAGACTCCCTTTCCCTTTAGATGTGTAACCCCTTTGTCAATTGCTAAATTGAGGCCTAGGATCAGATCTTCACACTCGAAAATGTTGTGTGTGAAATGGTATTCTAGCCTATATGAGTAGTAAAAGGCCTCACCAGAAGGGGCTGTAAAAACAATTCCAGCACTTGATCCAAAACTTGAGTGAGATCCCTCAAATTCCAGAGTCCAAATTCCCTCGGATTCATCAATGGTGTCAATATATAACTTCCCCTCTTGTACAAGCCAATTGTTGATGTCACTATCAATGCACAAGAGTTGGTCACTTAAATCATCATGGTTTTCAATTGGAGTTCCCATGAAGGGTTAATTTTTTAGGGTGAAGAATCCTCCTTCGGGGTGAGGGATGGTTTCCCTAGATTCTTGTTCATAAAAACTTCCAGCTAATTGATTTATGAATTTTTTGTGAAGGACAATACCCAAACTGTTGAAGGTGCCTACAATGATTTTATATATAAAGAATGGGGCACTAAATCAGGAGTCAAAGGAAACTTCTAGATATTTAATGATCCCTTTTGCAAAACCACCTCTGGTATTTAGTTGTAAAAGGCTCAAACCCAATTGATGAATGAATTTCTCCATCATAATGTTGGTTGTAGAGTTTGGGTGTAAAAAAAAATTATGGAGGAGGGAATTGTTGACTTGAAGAGTGATGTAGAAAGGCATGGTCTTACCTATGTTCGGACTAGCGTTGTCTACCTGGTGGATAAATATAGGAAGCTATTCAAGCTCAAAGGTTTGTGGTGGAGAAAATTCAATTCTTTTTTCCTGGGAAGGGTCGACTTCTACGGGAAATTCTTGAGGAGGAGAATCCTACTCATGAGTATGGGAAAAACTCCATTTCCTCCTAGGAGGGTGTGAGTTCAACTTGTAAGATTTCAGGGGGGCTAGTTTCAGTGACAAACTCATCACCGAGATCCAAAAGGTCATCATTGTGTGACATTTTAACTTGACAGATGTAATCCTCGAATTCAAATTTCATCTCAATTTGATATGCTATATCTTGTGCTTCCTCCAGGGTTGAGGGTGACTGGTCCCTGAGGGTGAACTGTAAAACCCCTTCCAAAGAGTTTAAGTAGTGTTCAAGAATAGCTTCTTCAAAGTTTAGTTTAGGCCATACCTTTTTGAGGAGAAGGTTGTACCTGTCACTGAAATCCCTAACGCCTTCACAGGAAACTTTGTGGATGTCATGGTATTGGGAGATTTTTTTTTGTATGTGTTCATCATTACACCACCTTATTTTGAAATCCCTTTCTAGCTCTTTGGGATTCCTTATGCTTCCTTTCGGGCAAGCATTGATCCAAGTCTTAGCATCCCCTACAAGAGAGATTGCAAAAAGTCTCATGAAGACATCCAGTTGTTCTTGACTAGTTTGATGGAATTCAAAGATTTCACAAAAATAGGCCCAATGTGAATTATCGAAAAGTCCTCTCCTTGCGAAGAGTAGTAACCAGGAATTGGCGTCTTCGAGAAAGTCATGTAATCCACCTTGGGTGTTACTTAGGTCAAAACAATCGAACGTTTCTGTATGGGACTTGTGTGGGTTAGTCGGAGGGGCAGGGTTTGAAAAGGTGATAGTTTCCATAGCAGAGGGGTTTGAATACTGTTGCCCCCTATGGGTCATCATAGGTGGAGTCGCTAGATAGTTTATCTGAAACTATCAAATAAAATAGGGAAAGCACCCTAGTGGAGTTTCCAGGTAAGCTTGTAAGAAAAGATTCTCTGAGGCAAGGCTTACCGAAAAGGTTTGTCGCTTGAGTAAAATTGACTCAGTGTTCCCCGACAACAGCACCAAAATGTGATCACACAGTTTGTATCTAGGAGAAAAGGCTCTAAGATAGAAGGCCAAACTAGCGTAATAGGAACCTATCCCACCCAATGTCACCATGATGGGGAGGTTCTTTCTTTTTAGGGAGGTGAGGCCTAGGGGAGACATCCCTAGTGACCTATGTTTTTGAGGAGGCAGAAGGGTGAATGAGACAAGGACACGTTTTCCCCCTCACAAGTCACCACCAAATAGATAATCCCAGCTAAACAGACAATAATAAAGTAAATCCCAATGAAGAAACACCTTCCTGGAACAAAACAACAACAAACTGATGTATGCAAGCTATATTTCAATGGGTTAGTACTTTATAAGACTATCTGATGAATATATATAAGCAATTTGAATATAAATATTGACGGAGTCAATGCTCATCAATAGCAATAAAAATCATGTCAGTTCATGAATAATTATTAAAATGATATGGCATTCAATGTAATAAACCAACACTTCAATTAACTTATGCATAAATAACCATTTAATTGCTCAAAAGACAAAACGTTGTTCCATCAATGATATAATAGAAAAGAGTGACGTTAACACTTAGGGTTAGTAGGGTTAGCTAGAGCTAGGGTTATTGTAGTTTGGGTTTTCATTCAAAGTGTTTGATAATATTGTGATGAAATTTACTTCAACTTTGGAGGACTTTAAAATTAGTTCCTTAGGGTTTAATGGAGTCATAAGTGAAGGACACAAGAGTTGAAGGAGGGAAGATTTCAAGGACTAGAGGGAAGAGTTTTTAGGTGTTGCAAAAGGCAAGGCCTCAAAATCAAAAGCCTAGGGGAGAGAGGCTCACTCCGGTGTTGCTGAAGCAAGGCATCATGCTCTCTCCTCCTTCTCAAAAAAATGGCTAGCTCAAGAACAAAAATATAACCAAAATAAGAGGGTTTGATGAGGTGAGATGTTGCTACAGCAAGGCCTTTAAGAAAACCCTAGAAATCGTACATCCCTAGTGTAGTAGACCTAGGCCAGGGATGTCTCACTCTTCTTGGCTTTCAATTGGTACTGCTAGCAAAGAGGAAGAAGAAATAGGAGTGTAGCTACGGCTAGGCTCTTTCTTCCTTATTCAATGGATAAAATTTTCTCTATCAGGGGACATGAGACAAGGACCTACTTGTGTGCTTTTCACCTAGGGTTTTGATTCAGCAAAATTCATAAACACATGCAAGAAATTAAACTACAACCATTCATTCAAGAAATTTTACAGAAAAATACTTACAATTCTTCAAGAAATAACCATGCAAACCCTAGTTGTAACACCTTCCTTCAAGAGAAACACCATAAATGCCAAAAATCACTTCCTTCAACAAGTGCACATCACTTAATCCAGCCAAATACCCAAGAGAGGGCACAAATTTAAGTCCTCCTTATGGAGTGAATGAGTATGATCATAAAATGAGAATCAAAATCCTCAATATATACTGTATCAATGACCTAATTTACCTTTTAGGTCATAAAAAGTCTTACAAGTTCATAATATCAAAATTATACTATTTTTACATTAAATGCTAGGCTAAAACCCTAATCAAGAAAAAAGGTAAGACACCACCCCTTGCTAGGGTGATGTTAGCCCCTGTCAGGGAAAATGTAGCCTCCTGAAGAAAGATGTTAGCCCTCATTGGGCTCCTCCAAGATTCCACACATGCCAGTTGCCCTGGTGTGGTGATCGGTGGTGGCATCATTACCCACAAGTACTTTCACAGAAGTGAAAGGTTGGTTCGTGATGAGTGTTAAGGTCCTAACCCGCACATAGGTAGCTTAATGTATTCGGATGTAATAAAGGTCAATATTAATAAGACCTTTCAATAAAATAGAATAAGGCGGATGTAAGAAGACCTAATAGAAGCTTCCGCTTCTAGAAGGATCTTCCTCTAGATGCTTCTTTTTAGTATAAATAGGAGTCGAGGGTATGAGAACCCTAGCTTGGATAGTATTGTAACAGAGCGCTACTCGATTGGAGGTTGCCCCCTCGAAGAGGCCTGTGAACATTGCTATCTGAATCAAGTGTTATTTCTGTTCAAGTGCTATTTCTGTTGCTATTTCGTATATCATTACTGTGTATTGTGAAGATTATGCTGGATATTTCACTGTT
>ML783757.1:336072-348674 GCA_009831015.1 Picea engelmannii
AAAACAATAATGAGTCATATTTACATCAAACACTATTGGGTCCATTACCCAAAACTTTGTGCTATGGGTCTTTCTTCAAGGGTTGACATCAATGACAACCAACCTTAATCAACAAGTTTTTGACCCTTTTATGAATGCTTTGGTGTTAATTCAGGTCAATGGATGACCTCATCATTGTTTGACCATGATGAGTTCTTGTAACCATGTGCGGACGAAATTTCAGTGATAACAGATGCCCCCTGATTGATGAGGTTAGAAGCATACGTATAGCCGAAATCCATCAATGTTTCTTCTACTGAGAATGTTTTTGTAAGAGAGAGCAATAATGGGATCGTCCAGAGTGATCCATTGGAGGGAAAAAGTAACCGGTAGGACCCGATCTTCCATGAGGTGTGTAAAATATAAAACTGTGTACAAACGAGGCGGGCATGCCCCATGCTCATGTCATGTAACTCCAAAAATGATGACTGAAGTGTTGGTGTAGGCAACTGCAGCGCCCTCGGGGGCAGTCGTGATAAAGACAAAAGACAATTTTGTAGATGAACATACTCTGAATAGTAGACAGTGATCTCAGTAATAAGTATCACCGATTATGTGGGCATTGATAGCCCAGCCAATTTCAAAGGTCGTTGGCAAATGAAAGAACTAATTGCAATAGTCTCAAAGTAAGACCCACTGTAACATGAGAAAGTGTTGGTGTCGAATGTTATGGGGTCCAACGATAGCAGGGAGAAATAGTGTTTCACCCTGTGCCGTCTGAGATCTCTCATTGAGTGGATAATGAGAATCAAGATACTGTCTCCCTTCTGGAAAACTGTGCTGATATCGACAGAAAGGGGGACGCGACTCCTAGAAGAAAATGGCTTCATGAAATCTACTAGGTGAGGTGAGGAAGTGGAGGAGGTACATGGATGAAGTCAAGATGTGGGAAGACTCAAGACTGCCCTTGGTTGGAGTATGTGTGAGATAAAAAGTGGTCGCAATCGTTCAATGAGGTTGAGTGTTGGGGGGACAATAAGACCGGGGATAAGTTGTGCCAGAGGTGGGACAAGGTGAACAAATTCAGAGGGCAGAGGTAAGTGGCCTGTGGGATACTCTGAAGATATGGATGATGCCGGTAAGGGTGGATAATAAGTAGTGCTCCAACCAAGGGTGACATGGGTTGCAGTTGGCCAAAAAGGGAAGTAGGTCGCCCAAAGGTGACGATAAAAAGGTAATGTAATGACTAAAAATAAAGGTGTTTGTACAATAAATAATGAATATTTGGGGGGAAGTGTACAAATATAGAAATGGGTGCCCCAGTGTGAGATGGTGGGATTTGGTAGGGCATAATTTTCTCGGAGAACTGATGAAGGGTGGGGGCCCCATGGGTGGGTTTCTGTATGAGGTAGGTGAAATGAAGGGAGATTTGTAGATGGGTAGATAGATTGTGGATGAAATGGATGGTTCATGTTACTGTGAAGGTGCAGCCCGACCATAGAACTGTGGAGAGATAATCTGGGAGTCCGTTGGGAAAGCTAGAAAAATGAGGAGAAGGAGTATGTGGTTGATTCACGACATGATGTAAGACTATCGGGACTCCCATCCCTAAAAGGTTTTGGAAAACAACATGAGTGTCAAAAGTTCCAAAAGGTGCTATGAATGGGACAACTCATGTGGGTAAGAATGCTACCGGGTGACAATACTGAAGATGAAAATGGAGGTGTGGGTACTGTAGAGTCGGGACTGGGGATCCTAGAGGCAAATGTTAGAGGGTGTGACTAGAAATGTAAGTGCGATATAGAGGGAAAGACTACATGCCAGTGCTGAGTATATACCTGAAGGGGTTGTGCTAATGTATGATGATCAAGTACCTGCACACATGAAAACCAAATACCCGGCGTGAACAATATCTGAAGAGAATCGAAGATATGAGCATGTATTTGATAAGCGTGAATATGCGCATGCGTACCTGATCAGGGTATGAAAAATGGTGCCCCAGGGGCTCAAAGTGAAAAGAGGCCCAGGGACTGTTGGGATGTAGATAATGGGATGCCGATCTTGTGGCTGAAGACAGATCGAGAAATGGACACCGTGGGCTCTCGGAATGGTGAGTGGAAGTTTGGCAAAACGTCCTATATATAGCTGTAGGGCCCACATTGCCACCTCATTTGTACTTGTTGCTATAGTGATTGGATGAGAAGCATTTAGAGGATATTGTGAGATTCGAGGAGGACGAGGCATCCGATTGAGGACCCACGAGCAACAAGTTAATGCTCTGATCATCCTGCATAGAATTAGGATTTCAATTTTTGGGCAGGGGTTGTACAAAAGGCCATACAGAGGGGTTTAGGGGGTATGGGCCCCACATGCGTGGGTGATCCGGTAATAGGCATGCACATGTGCTTGCCTGTCCACCAGATAGATGTGCATGGGATCACGGTTAAGGGAATTAAGGGCACGCACAATGGGCACGCCTATCGGCTGAACAGGCGCGCACCTGTGCATACCTGTCGGTTGAACAAGCGTGCCCATGTGCATGCCTGTAGAGTGAACAGGAGCGCCTGAGAGCGCACTTGTGTAGTGAACAGGGGCGCACTCATGCACACCTATGTAGTGAACAGGTGTGCATATGTGAACGCCTGTGGGGTGTACAGGCATGCATGTGTGCATGCCTGTGGGTGAAAAAACCACATCGTGGAGGCAAGGTTGATGGGTATAAAATGTGTGTTTTTTATGTTTTTGATTGTCCATGTGGGTGACTGAGGACGGTTTTGTGTTGTGTAGGTGAGCTATGTGTACGATGCCAATTGGTTGGTGAGAGAGGGATTGGTCCCAGCTGCGAGACGTTGTGGCTATTGAGGAGCCAGGCGTATGTGCGAATTTGGCAGCCTGTGGGCTGCTGAAGTTCTTTGAGTGCCCCTTGATATGGGTGCAAGAGTATCTCCTACAGTTTGTTATCTGGATGTGGAGTCCAGACCTGCACTGCTTCATAGTGCAGGGAGAGTAGATTCCCTTCACTGCAGTGGAGGACATGTATTTTCTAACTGGGCTCCCATTTCGGGGAACGCCCTTACCGGTGGAGACGGTGCTTCCTAGGGATACACCACTCGCGACAGTGGGCCGAAGATATTGTTCAGGGCTGAACTATATGTTCGGCTCAGTGGTGAGCATTGGGGCGATGGATGCCCTAGCACATCGCTGCATAGTAGTGATGATTGTGAGAGTGTATGGTTCATTGGCGATGCAGCGGATCAGCATTGGCTAGCTGGTGGTGATGGAAAGAGTGTTGGTTGACGAGCATTTTGCCTGGGGGCTTACGCTGCACTCGAGGATGGTGGGGCAGTTGGACCACTGTCGATCCACGAATATGGGGGATTTTTCCTTCGGGTCCATGCTAGTGGCCTGGTTTCTAGAGAGGGTGTCGATGTTGCACCCTAGGATTCTATTGGGTGTGCCTGGGGTGCGAGAGCCGCGGCTGAGGTGGTGGTCGACCGTGTTGCTTTGCCATGGTGGTGGCGAGGGTGGCCACTTCTTCATGGTAGAGGTGGCACAGGTATGGCGACAGATGCCGTAGGTGATACTACGGTACCCCTATGTCGGGGTTGACTTCTGGGATGATCCAGACATGGTGCTACGTCTAGGGGAGGTGTTTGACCACTGAGGTATGTTGATTGATGATGTTGATATGTATGTTTTTTTTTTTTCTGAGATAGGATGCCTTATGTATATGATATAGATGCTAATACTATCCTTTGTTTGTTTGCATGTGTAGATGTGGCACCTTGCGGGCACAAGGTGGAGTTGCAAAGAGCGTCGGCTCACCAGGAGCCAGAGAGACTGCTGCAGGGAGAGAGACGATGACGTGAGGACGTCACGGTGCGACCTGCTAAGCCGGAGAGGGCAGTGAGGAGACAACGGTTTGATGACCTCAGTGCTGGGCCATCACACACTCCTTCGACGGCTGTCGGGGTGGATTTTGAGGACATACGTCGTCGTCTGGAGGTGGTGTTACAGGATGTGCCTGAGGGCATATGGTCTCACATCCGGGATGAGGCTTTCTTGGAGCAGTGTGTGGGGGTGCCGCCGCCATGGCGGGCCATAGTTCAACAAGTAGCCATGGCTGCTACGATGATGATCGGATGACTGTCACCATGACACGAGGGGCCGGTAGGGGGTGGACCACCACCGCCTAGGGCAGGTGGTGGTGGGCCGTCACCGCCTGAGGGAGGAGCAGGTGGTGGTGCTCTAGAGGCACCGTGAGTGGTGCTCGATGCATTGATGTATATATATTTTTTGTATATAGGCCGGTGAGCCCATTTTGTACCGAGGTGCTTCATTGGCCTGTAGATAGTTGTATTTTTGTATGTAAACAGTTGGATGACACTGTGGACCTTTCGATATATACACGAGTATACATTTTTTGAGATCTATGTGGTGTTTACATGTGTTCTGATGATGTCTAATCTATATATGTGATGACAGTTTGTGTTATATGTTTATGTATGTGTAGAGGTAGCTTGATGTGATATATGCCAGTCTAACACAATATTAGCTAGGTTATCCGTAATTTGGTTCAATTGTYTTGGAATATGTGTAAATGTAATGGAATCAAAATGTCGAGATAAAAGTCTAACCTGCAGGCATTTGCAAAAGAGGTAAGGATCAMAAACACGGTACACATTGTTGAGCTGGAGTACGACTAGTTGAGAGTCAAGGAAGATGCTAAGGTGACGAATACGATGATGCTAGGCATTGTCCAGGAGGCCAATGACGGTGGTGTATTCAGCTTGGTTGTTGGTTGYTGAACCCAAACATATGTCGCTCGAATGGAGCATTTCATGTGAGGGTGTGTAGAGAGCCCAAGCAGCCSAAGCGAGATTTTGTGTCCAACGGCTAGTGTCGTCGGTGTAACTGATGTGGTAGGATGGTGGAGGAAGCATCTGTCAATATCACAAAGGATAGTTTAGACGTGAGGGAGGAAAAAAGATTAAAAAATCTATAAAATAAATAACCTAAAGTAGAATGACTACGTTTAAGCGTAAAATTTCTTGATATACAACCCGTTGACGGGTTCTTTGAGAGAGAGGCCTTCGAGGGAGGCTAGGATGTATGTGCCTTTGGTGAGGAAATGTTGGATAATGTATGGGCCATGCCAGAGTGACTCAAATTTGTTGTGGCCAAAGGTATCATGAGTGATATCGTAAGCCAGGACAAGGTCGCCTTCGCGAAATGAGCGAAGGTTGACATGGTGATCAAAGGTAGCCTTGGATCATTTTTTAGCTGCCTCGTTGTTCTGTAAGGAAGATCGACGATCTTCATCCAAAGACTCCAAGTTCAGCAAGTGTTGCTCCATTGGAGCAGTGTCGGGTAATAGCTCAATTGTGGTGCATAAGGTGGGAATTTCGCACTCGATGGGAAGAGGGGCCTCAACCCCATGGACTAAATGAAATGGTGTGAAACCAGTAGCTGTTTTCACAGCCATTCAGTAAGCCCAGAGTGCAGAAAATAACATATGATGCCAATTGGTTTTATGTTTATTAACCGTGCGATGTAACATGGTCTTGAGGACTTTGTTAACTGCTTCAATCGGTCTGTTAGACTGAGGGTAATATGGTGAGGCAAAATTGTGAGAGAATCCTAACTAAGATGAGATTTTGATGAAGATCTCATTCTTGAAGTGTTTCCCATGATTGGAAACAAGTTGGAGGGGTACTCCAAAGCAGGATATGACGTGGTTAAAGAAAAAACGTGCTGCAGTGTCAGCGGTGTTGTTGAAGGTCGGCATAGCTTCTGCCCATTTGGTGAAGTAATCAATGGCGACAACGATGTATTTGTGACCATTGCTGGAGGGGGGATTACAAGTCATGAAGTTGATGCCCCATTTACAAAAAGGGTTGGCAGTAATGACAGGGTGAAGAAGAGTGGGGGCAGCTCAGGCTTTATTGGCATAGATCTGACATTGCTCACATCGTTTCACAGCATGAATGCAATTATGAAACAAGGTAGGCCAAAAGTAACTGTCTCAAATAATCTTTTGAGCAGTGGATATGCCCGAAATATGGCCCCCACATGCATCCCTGTGGCAGTTGTTTAAGACTCTATCGGCCTCGTCAATAGTCAGGCATCGATGAAAAATGGTTTCGACGCCCCGCCGGTATAGGATGTCAATGAGGAGGTAGCAGGGGGCCTGATGGCGAATACAATGACGGTCATATCGTGAAGTTGGTTACCGAAATTTTGAGTGTGGATATAGACGAGGAGGTCGTCGTACCAATGATCATCCGAAGTGATGCAAAAGAGATGTTCGTCAGGAAAGTCGGTGTTGACGGGGGCATTGGTGGTGTCAGAGGGGAGGGTCGTGACAAGTTCGGCGAGAACGAGGGCCTTCTTACTCTTAGGTGTTGAGAACTCGAGGTCATACTCCTGAAGGATAACAATCCATCGAGAAAATTTGCCGTTAACTTGCTGACAACTGAGCAAGTACTGCATAGGGTTGGAATCTGCGACGACCTTTGTTGTGCAAAGTAGAATGTAGTGGCGCAGTTTTTAGACTGCGAGGATGACTGCAAGAGCGAGTTTCTCTTCGTGTTTATACTTCAAGGGTGGCCCTGAGGGGTTTTTACTAATGTAATAAATGACATGTTCACGATTGTCATCACCTAGATGGACAAGAACTCTCGCCATTGAGACAACTGATGCTGATACGTAGAGGATATAGTTGCGATTGTAGTCAGGTGCACTAATTAAAGGTGCATTCGAGAGGGAGGTTTTAAGATCGTCAAATGACTATTGGGCATGGGTGTCCCAGTGAAAAGGGATTTCATGACGTAGTAAGCAAAGGAAATCGTGTGCACGTATGGCATAGTCTAGGACAAAGCATCTAAGAAAGTTAGCTTTGCCCTGTAGGCTCTGAAGTTGGCATAAATTCTGGGGAGGTGGAATTTCGGTGATAGCTTGGACTTTGAGGGGGTCTATGGTAATACCACTTTGGGAAACAATAAAGCCGAGGAGGTGCCCTGCGGTGACACAGAACATGCACTTGAGAGGATTCAAGCAGATGTTGTACTGACAACACCATTGAAAGATGGTTCATAAATCATCAAGATGTTGGGTGCATTTCTTGGATCGAGTTGTGAGGTCGTCCAAGTAGGCGAGGATGATATGAGCCAGATCATGAAAGATGTATGTCATAGCCCGCTGGAAATTTGTGCTGACATTCTTTAAGCTAAAAGGCATGACACAATATGCAAAATTACCCCATAGGGTAGTGACTGTGGTTTTATACTGATCGACTGGGTGGATTTGAATCTGATTATAACCATAGAATCCATCCATAAATTAGAGAGCCTCATGGTTGGCATAGTCGTCGATAATTTGATCGATGAAAGGCGTTGGAAAGTTGTCTTTGGGACATGCGTGATTGAGATTGCAAAAGTTGGTGCAAATGCGTATAGTGCCCTATTTTTTGTTAATGGGTACAGGGTTGGAAACCCATGAGGTATAGGCGAGGGGGTAAATGAACCCGGCATCACATAATTTGTCAATTTCGGCTTTGATGGCCACAGCTTTGTATGGGTGTAGCGGTCGTTGTTTCTGACGAACTGGTGTAATGTCAGGCCAAGTGTCGATGCGATGTTCGACAATGGAGGGATGGAGGCCAGGCATTTCCGTGTATGACCAGGAAAAAATATCCTTATATTCCTGGAAGAGGGTTGTATATGTGGTGATTTCCTGAGGATTGCAAGCAACTCCAATGGTGATTTCTTTGATGATGCCATTTTTGATGGAAATGTTGATTTTAATGGTTGGGGAAATGTTGGCCATGTTGCCTTCTTCAAAAGAATCAGGGGAAGGAATGGGGTTTTTGAACCAGTCGATAGGCCCTGATGGGATAAAATCCTTGGTTTTGACCGCGTAAATGGGGTTTTGGTTAGGAGGCATGGAGGCTTCCTATGGAGAGAAGAGTGCATGATGGTGTAGCGCATCCCAGGGGAGGTCTGGGTGGTTTAACTCTGCGAGTATTTCCTCTTCGCATTGGAAGTGACGGGAATACAAGGGTTCATGAGGAGTGATGTTGGTGACAGTGGTCATGTGGTTGCCCCTTGGTGAGGAAGAAACAGGGGGAACAATGTTAGGAGATGGTGAGGGTTCACTCGACATAAACCATATATTAAAGTACTGAGGGGTACCCGTGGTAGTTGGGTGTAAAATGTCTATAGGGGAATGAGCGGGAGAGTTGGGGAGATTGGGGGGTGAATCCTCAGATAAGTCATTTAAGAACCAGGGAAGCATTGGAAGGGCCTCATGTTTGGGAGAAATGACATGGAGATCTTCTAGTGATGAAGTAATGTCAATTATTGCCTCTGCAGGCCGTTGAAGCAGGGTCAATTGGCATTGCCTGTATTCAAGGATCATAGGACACTGGTGTGTAAAATGAGCTAATGAGTCCCAGAGAGAGCAAGGGCATATCATACGTTCATTGACTAAAGTGGTGACATAACGGATGTCAGTGATATTTGTTGAGGAGGATGTAGCAGGACTGGGGTTGCTCTGGAAGTTCTAGTGTACTGCGGCTAATGTCTACCGAAAGAGTGGTAGTGCTGGGCAATGGTGGGTATAATGGCCATATTTTGAACATATAGTACAAGCGTATTTGGTTTGCAACCCTTTACTACTGGAAGGGGGGGTGTTGGTGGCAGGACTGGCCGTAGTGGTGAGTGTGGGGGGAGTGTGATTGAGTGGGATCAAATTTCGTAACTCTAGTAGAGATGGGCAGTTGTTGGTTGGGTGTCCCTCTTTCTCACATAGTGTGCAAGGTGGTGGGATGTGGGGAGGAAGTGGAGTTGTGGGCTCCTTCTTCTTTCTCCTACCCCCAGCTGTGGCAGGAGGGTTAGTGAGTGGGGGTGTGGTTGGAGTAAGAATGGGAATCGTCATGCGGATTCCTTCTTTTTGGGGGGGAAGGGATGGTCAGGGGACCATCTCTGGTGGGTGTAAATACCACAATGGGATTGCTAACACCATATTAGGTAGGGTGAGCATTGCGGCTACCTGAAAATCTTCGATACTTGGTGGAGGGTAAAAGAACGGAATTTGGGTGATGGCTTGGGGAACTGTCTCCCAAACTGGGATATGTCCTTGGGGAGGGGTGGAATTGTGGACTGGTGGGGTTGACGAGTGTCCAGGACGTTCTTGAGAGGGGGGTTCTACGATGAGTGGGACGTCAGATATGATAGAAGCCTCTGTAGGAGGAAGGGTATCCTCTGTGTGAGTTTTGTTAGATGATATGACGCATACTTGATTGGAAGGATGAAAGAGTGGTGGTGCTCCATGGTACGTTCCTAACAAGGATGGATCTTTAAAAATCCTAGGACCCATCTCGATGAGTGGGTATGCGTCATGGCTTGTGTGAATGAGAGGTAGAATGTTATCGATGTTGGCAGATGGATTAGGCTTATAATGTGAGACTTGGTCAATAGTAATAATCTTCCCATTGTGGGGGAACATCATTGTCCGAAAGATGGAAGATGCCACTGCCTTCATAGCGTACATGTAGCTACGACCGAACAAGATATTATAATCGAGTGGGGCATCGATAACTTCGATATTTATGAGAATAGTCTTTCCCCCTAGTTCGACAGGGACATTTTGGAAGAGCCCTTCAGGAGAGGATGGTCATCCATCATAAGATCGTAAGGTGATGGCAGAGGGAATGAGTTTGGGGGAACCAAGATTCTACCATACTATTTTGGACATACTGCATGTAGATGCACCTTCATCGATGATACACCGATGAACTGTGATGTTCCGTATATTTATTGGTATTTGAAAAATGATCAAGGTGGGAGGATGAGGCTCTCCACTGTCAAGATCAAAGGTAATGAGTCGGGTATCTGCGGGTTCGACTACCCCCAAGGTAGAAAGTAATGATTTCCACTGAGTAGGACAAGTCTGGAGGACCTCCAAAACTGACATGGCAGATGGGGATTGTGCTTAAGTCATCTACCAAACTATAATTATGAGCTGCCCTAGCCTATGGGTTGTGGACATTCCTGCGCAATGGGATGCGAGGGATGCAAAGAGGTGGCTCGATGGTAGGGCAAGGAATCACCAATGGGGGTCTCATCGGTGTAGGGTTTATCTCTAGAGGGATAGGAGGAGACTTAGCGGGTGCATGATACTGACAATTACGTGTTTGCAGAAGGATTTCTTCCTCACTAGTGAGGAGAATTGTGTGATCTGCTAGATTGTTGGGGTTGAGGTATCGTCCCACCTGAGGTGGGGGATGTTGTGTGTCCTTTTGGGTGTTTATCACACCTTGATGTGGAATAGGATTTTGTAGCACGGCACGAGGGGGTTGTTGCACATATTATTGTGGTGCCTGCTGAGGGGTAGGCGGTGTTGGAGAATGGGGAAGACTACCAGAGTCTTTCAACTGTTTGAAATCAGTGATTTGGGGGCAATGATGAGTGTAATGGATGAACTCACCACAAAGGGAACAAGGGAAGTTCATTTTAACATTATTGTTATTTCTCCCTTGGCGTTTATTATTATTGCCCCCTTGGGGGTTTTGGTTCCCTTGGTTCTGGTTACCCCCAGTGGATTGGTGTTGTTGGGGTTGATTCTCACCTTGAATTGGGTTGTTGTTATTTGTGTTCCGTCCTTTCTACTTGGCATTGTTTGATAGATGGGTTGGATTGGTTGTATTCAACTGTTCAAAATTTTTGTATTGTTGAACGGTAGAGGGTTGAACAAAATTCACCTTTGCATGAGGATGGGGGGGATCCATGGGTTGTGGAGGACCAGGAAATGGGAAGTATGGATTTTGTGGTGGTAATGATCCATAGGGTACATAGGAAGGTGTAGTGCTTTCACTAGTACTGTAAGCTGAGGTAGAGGGGATACCAGAGTTTGTTTGAATAGGTGGATGTATGGGGGGTGCTAGTGGTGGTCCACTGATGGGTGGAGGTATAGCAACAGGGTATGGTTGTTGATAAGGGGGCGGGGGGTAATAAGAAGTGCCCCTATATGTCGGCAGGTATTGAGGTGTTCCATACATAGGTGGTGGTTGGGGTTGTGGACCATGGTGCGTGGTGGTACCAATCATTCCGTCTGTTGAGTGAGACATCCCAGGTTTGTCTTGGCCAAATGGCATAGGTTTTGGAAGATCAGGAAGTACACTGTATAAGTACCCTGACTGTGCATAGATGAGGTCATATTTTTGGGCCTTACTGATGGCTTCCTCTTCGGATTGAGGGAAGATGGAAGCTACATCCTTACCGAGGAGACAGACAAGTGATCTAAGAAACCAGTCGAGACACTATTGCTTGGTGGTTTCTTCTTTACACAAACTATGTCGCCTACGCCACTCATGAATGTGGTCAGTGATATGTGTGGCTGAGGTTTGTTTGAAATTAGAAAGTAGTTCTAGACCATTTTCGTGGCGAATGGGTAATTGGAAAAAGGTCAAGAATGCCTTGGCCAATGACTCAAAAGTTGCGTGGGACCCTGATTTTTCTTCTACATACCATTTGGTCGATAGGCTAGTGAGTGTGCATTGAAATAATCGTAGTCTGATGGAATCATCCATAATGCTATTGGAGGGGAACCATAGGTGAAAGGTCATGACATGGTTGGAAGGGTCATCGCCTGCCTTTCCTTCAAACTTTGGTATGTCTGAAGGTAGTTTAGTGGGCATTGCAGGCCATGTGGGGTCATGCAATATAGGATCATTGGTGAGTTTGTTGAGATCCGGTATGTTGAGAGAGGCCAAATATGGCATCTGTAGTGGGGGGGGGAGGATTAGCTCCGACCATGGTGTGAGTGTGTTGTGAACCTGACCCTTGAGGGGGGCTAAGTGGGCTGGTGCTTCCTCCTTGAGAAGAAGTGGGTCCCCCGCTTCCATGTAAAGGAGAGCGAGTGAACAGATGGCCTTGGGAAGTGGACCCAAGTAATGTAGAACCAAGCAAAGTTGATCCTAAAACACTAGCACTCATAGGAGTGTGTGAAGGAGGTGTCGATGAGTGGGCAAGACCAGACACTCCTCCTAAGATAGGAGGGAGGTTTAGCAAGCATCGTGAACGAAGAGGATTCTGTGGTTCTGCAAGATACCAGATATATAAAATATGCAGAACAAAAATAAAATGGTAGAAATGGTAGAATAATAGTAAAATATCTAGCATAATCTTCACAATACACAGAAATGATATACGAAATAGAAATAGAAAAGCACTTTGATTCAGAAAGCAATGTTCACAGGCCTCTTCAAGGGGGCAACCTCTAGTCGAGCAGCACTCGGTTACAATAATCTCCAAGCTAGGGTTCACATACCCTCGCCCCTTATTTATACTAAATATGTCTATTAAGAGAAGCATCTAGAGGAAGATCCTTCTAGAAGCGGAAGCTTCTATTAAGTCTTCTTACATCCACCTTATTCTATTTTATTGAAAGGCCTTAGTAATATTAACCTTTATTACATCTGAATACATTGATCTACCTATGTGCAGGTTAGGACCTTAACATGTCCACCCCCTTAAAAATAGCCTTGTCCTCAAGGCTTGAGATGTGGAAACTGCTGCAGAATGGTAGTTGGTTCCCAAGTGGCATCTGCTGGAGTCATATCT
>ML783757.1:354573-372931 GCA_009831015.1 Picea engelmannii
TGATATACAAAACATAGAACAAAGTGTTGATATATTGAAAAGCGGAAAGCTATGACAAAACACCAATTCTACTCCAGTTTGAATCAGAACTCCATATCCTTGTTCTCCCCAACTGAGAATTGTCTCTTATTACAAAAATGAACAGCATTTATAAGCTTTTTCACAAGGTAAAACCATCCTTGTGGAAGTTATAACTGTTTTACAAAAATCTGGGAGGATATCTCCCAAAACTGACTAAGGCTAACAACCCATAACAGGACTGTATCACTAAAACATCTCTCAAACAGCCACAGCTTGCCCATTGGTCATTGAAATTCGCAAGTACCTGAACAAGGACAAAAATGGACAAGTTTAAATGATATTTTAGTTGCAAAATCATAAAAAAAAATCAATTTTTATGACCACATAACAGAACCAAACGATTCTGTAGCTAATCTAATCTTAAAACAAAACTCTTTTTAATCCTAAATATAACTGAAATATATTCAAATAAATATTTGATTACTAATTAAAACAAAACAAGTCACCTAAATCACAACAAACCAAACTGCTGTGCTAATTTAGGACAAACAAAATCCAAATTGAATCTACTTTAATCAAAACAAATATCAAATAAATATTTTACAAAATCCATCCATTTGTTTTGCATAATAAATCTATCTAGAATTGAGTGTAGGGAAAAGATGAAAAACTTTGCCATCAGAACTAGATGCCTATTCTATAATGCCAATTGTGTATATGGAACATGGATAACATGTCTGCATTCATCCCGATCCAGTACACCTGCATCCTGTCTCGGTAGGATTTCAACCTGCATCCAACCAATCCAAGCTGAACTGTGCTTCTACAACTTAAACTCTAAGCTCCATGATAGCAGAGCTCTTGAGACGATTCCATTGCTGTCCAATCTTCTCATCGCAGATGACATGCTTTAGAGATCTCAGCCCTCCAACCAATTTAGGCAGCTTCCTCAACCGAGAACACTCTCTCATGTCAAGCTCCTTGATTTTCTTTAGTTTCCCTATTTCCTCTGGAAGTTCTTTTAAGCATTCACATAAAGAAATGTCGAGATATTCCAGCTTCCCAAGTTTTCCAATAGATGCTGGAAGCTCTTTCAAACCTAGAGATGCAGATATCCTTAACATTCTTAAAGAGCTGAGCTTCCCCAAGTCATCAGGTAACTTTTGAAGAAGGTGACAGTTAATGATAGACCACTTTTGCATTGAAGACATGTCACAAATCCCAGGGGGAAACTCCTCCAAATCACACAAATGATCCAAGTTAAAATCTAGCATTATGGGACGCTTTAGGCTCAACTGGGTGCTGTTGAACTTGGACATATTTCCAAGCCCTTCACATACTCTCAAAGATAGCTTCTCTAAGTTCTGTAAGACTTTATTGTGATCTTGAAATGGGAGCACATTCAACCTCTCCAAGCGAAGAGTCTTAAGCTGAGTAAGTGATGATAAGGCTGGTAGATTCTTCACTATGGTTCTCTTGGAACCATAATAAGAACTTTCAATTTTTTCATAGAACTCAGAAAAGTATTCGCTTGAAGAAAAGAGTAAAAGCAAAGCCTCTGCCTCACACAAATTCATTTTAGACCACTGATTCTCTTCCAAGGCACTGTTGACAAAATTTCCAACATTATGATTTACCCATTTATGTCTTCCCATGGTAAGGAGGGAGACCACATCTGATCCATCCATTGATAGGTTAGCAATAACTTTTCCAGAACCAGCAATAACCACATCCATAAAAAAATTCTCTGATTTTGCAGCTGGGTTTTACCACAGGGGCAAGATTTGACCTTCCCAGGTGATAGTTTACATTCTCCACATTCTCCAGGATGACATATCTTGCTGCACTTATGATTCTGACAGGAAAGCATCTTCATGCACAGGTTCTTACATGCAAATACACCATTTTTCCAGTCTATTTCCCCTTGGATCTCCATATCACCACAAAGTATCATCTCCTCCTTTTCTCCACAAAAGCATGAAGCTTTTATCAAAACCTGGCAAGGACCATGTAGGCCTTCATGGCAAACTTTATCACAATAATGGCGTCCACATCTGAGAGGCTTCTCACAGTACTGTCCACATGATTCAATTGATTTATGATCGGAACATCTCCTTGTAATTGTTGTTGTAACGAAGGTCATCTAGGAATGAAAGCTGCACAGACTGACAACCGGGGCATCTCCAGTTGGAACCCTGACTTTGCCCAGCAGACAAATCTACAGAGGATGGAGCTCTTTCCCATTTCCTTACGCAGTGCAGGTGAAAAATTGCATAACAGTTGCCACAAGACCATATTGGCGCTGATCGTTCAACTATTTCGTAGCATATCATGCATTCAACCTTTTCTTTATTAAGCTTCTCATCAATTTCCTGCACCAGCTTTGGTACACTAGATCTATCCAAAGTTGTCTTCTCCCTACTTTCCTGCTTTGCCGATATAGACGCATAGTTATGAGGAGGAGGACGAAGAATATTGCAACTCCAATCCTGGCTGCTGCCCATCATCTTCCTATTCCTGAAACCCTTCATTTCTCGTCTCTGCTGACCCGTGGATTGTGTGAGTTGATTTCCATGAATGAAGGGGGTCATACGGTCCTCATTTGTACAATTATGTCCAAGGATGTATGCCTTATTCTGCCCGTCATTATCACAATCGTCGATCCTCTTCCTGATATGTCCTCGAACAGAGGATGCCAATTCATTCGCTCGATGTGTAATTGAGCTCAGAAATCCATTTGCCTCAGTCTTCTTGTCCAAATATTTTGCACAAAGTGGGGATAAAATAAGTCTTTTGTAAGGACCCAAATCACAAATATCATCTAATTCAGTGGCCATGTTTGCATGACATTCAATATGCACTAATCGTTGGCACCGCATACAATGCCAAATCGGAGATGCCCCAAGAAATGATCCACTGCATGGTTCTTCACAATATGGGAAATATGCAATTTCCTCAGGAATATCCTCCATTTCTGTCCATCCTTCTACCCACTGATGAAAAAGCTGTTGAGAACCTGCCATGGCTCCAGATTTGCAATCCTTAGATGCATATTTTTCTTACCCAAATAGCAAAGTATACAAGGTTCGTTTAATTTCTCTATGCCCTCCAGGTCGTCCAGGGAAACCACGACCTCTCAACCTGGTTGCAGATCATTTTAAGCTTATATCCAGGCTGACTTATTGCATGAAATTTGCAAATCCTGTCTCTAAACTCACACAACCCTCCAAACAACAATAAAAATACAGATGGGAAACCCTAGAAACGCCAGAAACTTTCAAAGGTCGTAGAGGTATCCAGATCTTAATTTCTTCCTCTTTATGCATCAAATCTAGCTCTGAAAACGTTAAACCATATAACAAAAAGACCAAAGTTACCTCTATATGCATTGTGAATCTAAGGAAACCATCACATTAGCGAGCATGAGCGTGGAAAGTGAGGAATAGCTAAATTCCTGGTAAGGAGGCAGGCGTTTACAGCTGTAATATCCCCTATAACACAGCTCAACAATTATATCAATTGGTTGACCAATAAACAATGATAAGTGCATGCGCAATCAATGATATACCCAAGTTTTTTAATCTACCAACAGTTGAATTGAAATCAATACCAAGCCCAACTATGCGCCAATGTAACCACCGATATCCATAGCTTAACCAATGTGTTGATATATGTAAGTAGCATACCAATAGACATAGGCATTATATATGAATATCCGTATATCTTATGAAACCAAAGGTTGAGTGAGCCGAATAAGAAGCCACTCCAAATATTTATGCATTGCAAATTCAACAAAATTCAATCACACAATTGATATAAGGATGTCCAATGAGTATACCAAGGTGTCAAATTGATATTGCATAAATTGATATGCCAAGAGCTATGATAAGGATCAACAGTAGGGATTACAAAAAGATAAATCATTACCCCTAGGCAATTCAATGAATCAATGTTTAGGCAAGTCATAAAATACGAATCCAAGGGCTACATGTCTTCAATAAAACTGAGCTATATAATCCATCGAAGTATGAAAACCGATCAAAGGATATTGCCTATCATGTAAAGATCAATAAAAAGATAGGCGCAATATGCATAATGACACAAAAGGCATTGGCAGTTCAGATAATAATCGAAATGTGACCTCGAAAGGAGAAATCTTCATTCTTACACTCTTGAAGACTTAGCGAAGATAGGCGTGCGGAAAGGCGCAAAGAATAAAATCGTCATTCATTTGAAAATTGCGACGAAAAATCAATGTTTGTGAAACATTGGTGTAGGCAGCTTATGAGACAATGAAAAATGTGAATTGGCTGCCAACAGAAGCTAGCATGTGGACATGTGGGTCTGTTACTATCCCTTTAACTCCCTATTGTGATGTAATCTAAGAAAATATTTGAAACTATCCTAGATTGATCATGTGGGCATGTATGGGCCTGTTACAAAACCTTTAAACTTCCCTAGTGATTTGATCTAAGAAAGAAAAATTCAAACACTATCCTATCTTTGTAGCATGTGGGCATGTATGGGCCCGTTACAATATTAAGACGTGTTTGAAAAAGTAAACTAAGAGGAGTCCCAAGAAGGGTTGTTTTCCTCTCCTAAAGGTTTTAATGTTCTTAAGGGAGATGAAATTGTTTTCATAATCTTTTTCTGATTCTCAAGATCGCTTGGAGGCACGAGAGAAGAGCATACTAAGCGATTGTTATTCAACTTCTAGTTCCAATGCAAGTTAAATGTGATTAAAAATGATTTCCAACTTATCTTGTGAGTCAAAACAAGCCATCCATGTGGAAAAAAACAAAGAAGGGAAATTGATTTTATCCTCCTAAGTGCCTATGTGTTTTTGACTAACCCCTTTATATGATGAGGGGACTAAGTATGCTGCATCTTTAAAACATTTTTGAAATTATTTTTAGGAAGGCAAATCGCCTTCCCCACATCTCAAAAACTTTACAATGTGAATTTTTACACAGATGCGTGGGTCTCAGTGGAGACAGAGTGCATGCGCGCAAACAAAGACAAATCAACAAGCGCACGTGTGCAGAACAGAGCTGTGAATCAGGCGCATGTGCAGATGATGCACGTCTGTGGGCCTAAAAACCCGTGCATATATGACACACGACCGAGAATAAAAAATCTGAATGGATTTCTCTCAATTCAACTTGGAATTGGCTGAGTGGCAGGTCGGATTAGGCCGGTTAGTGTACCTGCAAGTTAAACAAACTAAAAGAAGAGCAAGAAAAACCCAAATGGGGTAGGAAATTGATACATTTCCCCAGTGGAGTTGCCAATCTGTTGCGCCTCTTTCGTCACCTTAGTGAGCGAAATAGATGTTCTTGCAAGCTCAGTTGGGTCTACTGAGCAGGACAACTGCAAGGAAAAGAGTTAGGGAAAGAAACAAAAAAAACTACAATTAAGAATTAAACTAAGAAATGAAATAACAACTAAATTCATGAGCATAGGGACATAGAAACAAAAAGAACCATAAGACCCATGTCACCAATGTTGAGGCTGATCTATTAGTGAAACAATACACCAAGAAGAAAGGGGACTATGAGTCCCTTCTTCCTCTAGGGGAGGGCTCTTGGACCCCCACTAGCTAGCTCTTCTTACAACAAAGAAAAAATGGAAAATGATGARAGAACTCTTTACAAATCCACTCAATGGGTGAGACGGATTGTCCAATGAAATGGTGCAAATATGCTCTTGAAAAGGATGGAGTCCTCAAGAGAATAGAGGCAGCATAACATTACTTTGAATTCCTTGAAAAATGAGGTGCATCCATGGACTTTTTATAGCATTCCTTTGAGCTATTGTTTAACTACTTTGTAGTGTGAAAAGAGGCTAATTAGGGCATTTCTAGGTCTTTGACCATCCATCCAGTCGAATCCAGTTCAGATTTGAGGGTCAAATCGGCTTGGGAGATGAACCATAAGTGGGTGGGAGGCTGAACACTCTCATAAATGCACCATTTAGCAGGTGTGAGGCTTTTTGCGATAACAGTCGTGCATCATGCACCTATGCACGATTTCTGCGTTCTTGTTCTGTGCATGTGCGCACACACCCAATGTATGCATAACACCCTTCAATTTTTCACTACTTTGTATAGTTTTTTACCCTTTTATGAATGCTTTGGTGTTAATTCAGGTCCATGGATGACTTCATTGCTATTTGACAATGTTGAGTTCTTGTAACCATGTGCAGATGAAATTTCAGTGATAACAACCTAGAAATTTCTCTGGTGGACGTATCCCACACTGGGTGAACCACGTATGTATGTGTCTTTATTTTATTGTGTATCTTTTATGTTTTGTTTCTTCATTTTTTTTATTTTATTGCTCCACGATCCTATTTTTATAACAGGGAGAAACAATCAAGACCTAGGAACACTCCAACCGTTCCCGATTCAGTCAGCTATTTGGATAGATATTTCTATGGAATTCATTATTGGCTTACCTAAATCGGGAAATAAAGCAGTCATCATGGTGGTAGTTTGTCCTATTTCCAAATATGCTGATTTGTTTTTCTCTCCAACACCCATTCACAACCTCCATGGTGGCTCAATTTTTCATGGATAATATCTTCAAGCTTCATGGCATGCCTCATTCTATTGTCTCTGACTGAGATACCACTTTTACCATCAATTTTTTGCAAGAATTGTTCCGTCTCCATGACACCCAATTGCATCTCATCATTTCCTATCATTGCCAGACTGGTGGACAAACTGAAGCTGTCCACAAGTGTTTGGAAACCTATTTGAGGTATTTTTCATCTGAACGATAGAATCAATGGACTTAGTGGTTACTCCTTGTTAAATGGTGGTACAACACATATTGTCATATCGCTAGTCACATGACTCCTTTTGAAGAATTCTTTGGACAAAATACACCATCGATTCTCTCTTACATGCTAGGTGTATCGAAGGTTCAAGAGGTTGCAAAACATCTTCCAGTTTGTGAGGCCATTCTCCACACCCTCAAAACAAATTTGGCCATGGCTCAAATTTGCATGAAGAAACAAGAAGATCAATGTCATTTCGAGAAACAATTTGTGGAAGGGGACTAAGTGCTCCTTCGTTTGCAACCCTATAAGTAGAATTCACTCAAAACATACCACCGTCATAATATTTCTCCCAAATTTTATGGTTCTTATACAATTCTCAAGCGAGTGGGGTAGGTGGATTACCAGTTATCTTCACCCAGTCATTCTAAGGTCCATCTTATTTTTCATGTCTCATGTTTAAAGAAGGTGAATGGTACTAAGTTCCAAACTCAAACTAGTCTCCTTGAGTTGGATGAATAAGGTTCCATTTGGTTGCAACCATAAGTAGTCTTGGACCAACACGAGCGTTGTCTCCATTAACGCACCATCAAGGAAGTGTTAGTGCAGTAGAAATATACAACTCCCAAAGATGCCACTTGGGAGTTGGCTACCATTCTGCAACAGTTTCCTCATATCAATCCTCAAGGACAAGAATTTTTTTCAAGGGGGAGGAAATGTTAGGGACCTAACCTCCCTAACCCCTCACATATATAGAATAATATTTCCATGTAATAAAGGCTGACATTAGTTAATAAGGCCTATTTAATAAATTGGAATAAGTCAATGTAAGAAGACCTAACAGAATCTTCTTCTAGAAGGATATTCCTCCAGAATGATCTTTAGAAGATAGAATTAGTAAAAGTAAGAGTAGGAGCCATGAGAAGTTTTGTCTTGAGAATTATTTTAATAGAGCGTTTCTCTACCGGAGGTTTCCCCCTCAAACAAAAAGTGAACATTGTTTCCTATCAATAAAGGTAATATTTTGGTGCTATAGTTTCATATATTTTTTTGTTTCAATTTTATTCTTTGCAATATTTTTTTTTACGGCTATTATAATAGATCTGGTACCTTACACTCTATGACTGAAGAAAATCCTACACCCCAATCCTCTTGACTAGTTTCCTCCTCTATTACTATAGAAAAACCCGTTGAAGAAAATGTATCCTCCATGGAGGTCTCACATTCCCTAGAAGTCTCCTTCCTATAAATATCTTGTCTGGCCTCCTCCACCCATGACAGATGTATGTCTGTCCTATTATAGGGAAATTTGTAGGTTGGGAAAATCCCAACCCAACCACAAATCAAGAGCTACAACTTTGAAATCCTACACACAATGTCACCTCGATGTAGGTTGCACACTTCAAGGGTGACTAGGTCACTCTAGGGAGGTGATTCTGGTGACCCTAGGGTGATTGCAATGGAGACAAAGAGAAATGGAAGTGAATCCCATAGAGTTCAATTCTAAGTGGAATGAAAGGTGGGAATATATGCCTTGTAATCCAAGTTATCGTTTCTGCACAGTTATAGTACTTCTCTGGATGATTGTGCCTGCTTGAGAAACAAGGAAATCCAACTTGAAATGATATATGTTAGTATGGATCAACAAGTTAAGATTTATTTTCTTGATTTGCAGAAATAGATAATTGTTTATATCAACAATTAATACATTCAAATCAGCATGTAAATCATAATATCAATCAACAATATCATCAATAAGTATAGCAATCAAGTATGACCGGAAAAGGGAATTTTAAGGATGAATAAAGCAAGTTGTTGTAGCATGTATTTTATGCAGAAAATTGCATCCTTATGGCTATATAATTCAATTTCTTGTAGAAGAAAAATCAACCATGGAAAAGTGACAAGAACTATCCCAAAAGGTGTGCCCTATTCAGTAGAGTCAGTGTGCAAAATTTAGGAGCTAGTCTAGGGTTAGTTTCATATTTATGTCTAGTAGTTTATCTAGGTTAGATCAGCCCTAATGGACATAGGTTAGTGTTTGTAACAGAAATAAAAGTAATGAGAGAGAGGGGATTCCCTAGTAGGGGAAGACACCTCTCAATGAGGCAAACCAACTTCAAGCAAGAAATCTTTCAAAAGACCAAAAATTGTGTTTCCCAAGGCAATGATTTTATATCTCCAATGCAAACAATTATGACTAGTGCCTTTAATATTGAGTTAATGGAGTCAAATAAACAAAGAGCTAGAGAATCTACCTCCTTGGGAGTGTAATCTCTTTTACTTCCCAAGACAAGTTTCTTTAGCTAGGGTTTAAGCTAAGAGGGTGTATGCCATTATACTTATATTAGAAAACCCTTGTATAATCAATAAGATGAAGAATAAAATGATGAATACTATGGTGGGGGTGTATGACCTTATACTTCTCACCTAGCTCCTAGCATAACAATAATTGACTTGAAACAATGATAGCATAATTTTAGAAAACCATACCAAGATCAAGAGAAATGCCAAGATAATCCACCACAAGAGCTAGAAAACATCATCCAATGCTAGCGCCTCACTACTCCATCAACCATTCATCAATATATCCATAAACAAGTGCACAAGAGATAAAAAGAGCCAAGCGTGGTGCAAATTTCAGACCAAGTCCTCTCATAAGAGGGAGATTTTTGTTTAAAATGAGATCCGATGATCTATATTTATACAAAATGTAGCTAACATAGTTTTCCACAAATTGAGGAGTAAACCACAAGATTAGGGGTAAACAAACCTAATATTTTCCCCTTAACAAAGTAATATTAAACAATTCACTTAAAATTTCACTTTTTGCACAAATAAAACCCTAATTTAGGAGGACGTCACCCCTTTAAGGGACGTTTTGCCACTTTGAGGAATTCATTGGTGTTGAAGAAGCATGGGTAGCGATCCAAAGGACACATGTCAAGAATATAAGCATTCTCATCATGGTGAATACCCTCTCCTCCACAAAATGTCCATGTGTCAAAAGAGTGGCATCTCACCACCATGCCCTAGCCCTAAAAGCATGACGTAAAACTCAAAACATGATGTTTTTCCCCTCCTGAGAAAATCGTTTGGAAAATGAGGGCTGGGCTAGGTCATACAAGTCATCATCAAGGCCTTCCAAGTATGATCTCTCTCATATGGCATGCGGGCCCCTGGCATCCAACCTGTGGGCTTGTATCGTTATGGAATCCCAAGCTAGGCTTGTTCTCCCAAAACTATTCACCAACTAGTCCATGCAAGGACAAATGAGCATGCCCTCCAAGGATCTCAAGTCATAACATCATGATAAATGTATCCAATTAATAAATAATCCATCTAATAATGTGCTTCAAATATCACTATATCAAACAATTAACATCTCAAAGACACTATGTGACTTGTCAAGCTTGAATATGGGAGGGTTAACGAGGTTTCCGATTGGGTAGATATTTCCCTAGGTTAAGGAGAGATTCAAAGAGATACCTCTCTAATGTTGGTTGTGGAGCCTGACTATCTTCTTGATTCAAAGGTATTTTACTTTCAGCCATGTTTATACCCCATGAAGTATTTACACCCCATAAGTATGTACACTCTTCCACGTGGGGGAGCACAGAGGGGGGGTACCCCCTCTGCAGGGGTCCGAGGAGGCTATCCCCCCAGCTGGGGGCAAGCAGGAGTTTGGGGGTGAAGCCCCCAAAGGAAAAAATTCCTTTTAAATGTATATTGTAATTTCATTGTAAATCTAGACCATTCATTATAAGGTCGTAGATCTAACGGTAGAGATTATGTTAGGGTTTTGTTCCCTATAAGGCAACCCTCTTTTATGAGAGAAATGTATTGGGGCTATGATTGATGGTGAATATTGTATTCTGAGATATGATACTATGAGAGAAAGAAGAGGAAGTTGAAGCTAGTTTGTTGTAGGTTGTATCCCTTCATATGCTGGATAATAATAAAGGAAGGACCTGGCAATTTTTCTGGTGGACGTAGCCCACACTGGTTGAACCACGTAAATCTGTGTCTCTATTGTATTGTGTATCTTCTGTGTTTTGTTTTTGCATTTTTTTTATTTTATTTCTCCACGGTCCTATTTTTCTAACAACTGGTATCAGAGCGAAAGGTAACTCGTAGGAAAAGAGGGTTCCTGGTTCGAGTGTGAGCAATGTCGGAAGATGGAAAGTTTAGGGTCAAGAAATTTAATGGCCAAAACTACCAATTATGGAAGATGAATATGGAAGACTATTTTTATCAGAAGGATTTATTCCTACTGTTAGTGCTCTGTAAATTTCCTAGAGGTTGTTCAGAAGAAGAAATCTACGAGAGGTAACTCTATCCAACCTCTTTTGAAGATGGGATCTAGCCATTCCAACTTCAGAGAGGGATATCTCTATGATTTAAATATGTTTCAAATTTTTAAATATTAGGCTAGATAAATATATAAGTCGATTTTGTGTCATAGTGTTTGTTGAGTTGGTTGAGACAGTTTACACATCCATTGGGCTATGGGATCCGTGTCTTAAGGATGAAATATGAACCAGAAAAAACAAAGGAACCTTTCATAGGGTGAGATAATATAATCACTAGATTCTTTAGTAGCATAAAAGAGGAATAGCAGAAAAGATGAGAAAGACAATTACAACAAAGAAGCAATTAAGAATTTATTTATCGTAAAATGAGAAGATAAAACACTTAAATCTTTGAGTCAGAAATAGGGTATACGAGATAAATCCTACAATGTTCATTACTTCCAAAGATTAGATTTAGAAAATAGTATGATAACAGAGTGAGAATAACATTTAACTTAGAAAGAATAACATCACCAGTGAATACATGCAAGAATCCTGTAAAAGTGCCTCTTTGTATTAATGGAAGATCTCTTCAAAAATATTATAGTCTGATAGCTTGCAGGGTGTGAAGATCAACAACCCTCAATACTTCGAGAGATGAAGTATTTATAACTCAAAATTACAAACGATCCTGTCATTAATGACCATGACTTACTAAATCTATTTTTAGCCTAACTAACTTAACAAATTTCATAAATCTAGGAACTTCTTGATGATGTGGTGTAACTACATGCTGATTTCTAAGTGGGTCGTTGATGAAGCCTCTACATGACCTCATCTGATTGGAAAAATGACTGGGTTGGGACATCTCATCTGCTACTCTATCAGATCACAGAGTTCCTCCCATCGAGGATGACTGGGCACGTTGACTTTGAGTAGCCTTCGATACACTTCGTCCATTTCTGTGTACTTGGTGAAGGTAGGCTTGGTGATGAAGATGTATTGAATCTCATGTTGAATACTGATGTCCCACTAAAGTGCATCTAGAAATGCCTTGCCAATGATGCTGCCTTGAATTCTCGAAAACTTGGAACTGTCCTTAGCAACATCAGCCAGTCTCTTTTTGTAGTCTAGGAGTGTCATCAATTTATCATTGATTACCTTCAGACCAGGAAGACCTTTCTTTTGTAGAGCCTCAATCTTACTAAAAAATCTTTGTACCCCTAGGTCCATGGCCTGAAACTTTTCTTCCAACTGAAGCATTAATCCTCTCTTGGTCAAAACTCTTTTGACCTCAAGGATGGTCTTTGTTCTGTCTTCAATATTCATCTCTTCCAGTTCCTCCCTGGTCTTAGAATTTAGGAACTTGATGATTTCGTTAGCCTGTGTGGGCATCTCTCCCAATTTTGATCTGATCTTCTCAATGGCTTGTTTGCTTCTCTGCACCAATTCATTCTTCTCAAACATGATCTGTATCATTGGCCATATCTCATTCATGGACTTGGTGATGTCTGTCTAGACACTTTCTTTAACCTCGGCCAAAGTTTTACCTGCCACTGTTTTCTTCCGGAGCTGTTGTAACTCTTGTTTGAGCTGGTCTGATACCTTCTTTTCCTTGGAGAGGCTGATCTGAAAGGAAGATTTGAGTTCCTGAAGGTTCTCAATCTCCTTTTTTAGCCTGCTAATTTCTGTTTCCTGCAGGTTCATCTTTTCCATAGATTTAGCCAAGTCAACTGTCTTTGCTAGGGATGTCAGTGGAGTCGCGGATGGGACTTCTGTCACTGACACTGTGCTCACTCCTGAAATTGGAATGGCACTTAATGGAATGACTTCCATTGGCTTCAGTTGTTCTTTCTCTTTCACTAGCTTCTCCATCTCAGCTTCCATCTCCTTTAGTTGTGCATTCTGCTCCATGAGTAGTTTGAGCATTTCATCTTTTTCTCCTTCTTTCTCTGCTATCTCCTTTGCTCGCGGATCCTCTATTGGTGGAAGTTTTAGTTGTTTCCTTAAGGAGGCTATGTCATCATTCTTCTTCTTAATCATCTCCTCTGTTGCCTTCACGTTCGAAGAATCGTAACCAATCTTGAGAACCAATTCCTCCAAAGTCTTGATCCTGTTGTCCTTGGCAAAGGACGATATCTTCTCTAACTTTAACTGTGTTTGAACATTGTTCAGGGACACCTGCAATTTGGAAGCAGTAGTGGATGCATGTGCCATCTTATAAAATACCATTTCCCTTGTTTTCTTGTGCAGATCCATCTGATCGGCCGAATTCACATCCTTCGTCTGGAATTCAAAAGTGGCCCTTTTGTAATCAGTGATCACCTTTGGATCTGGCACCTGTGCTTGGAGGAATGCCATATGCATTCTTCCCTTCTCGGTGTCAAATGCTGATAGCAACCTATGTTGTGCAGTCGACGTATGCTTCTAGAACTGAGCGCAAGTGCTACTGGTCAGGGTCTGGTTCCTTTTCTTGATCAGCTCATATTTTTCAAAGATGCTCAACTTCAGTTCTACCTTGCCTGGCTGGGTGGTCGATGAAGAATATGTAGATTTMTTTGGGAACACTGAGGTTATGATATRCTGGAGGCTTGCACTGAGGAGGGGCCTATCGACCTTGGTCACTGTAGTAGACGGGACTTATTTTTCCCCAGTCGGGTCAGGAGATGGAATGGTTTTAGACCTCTTAGTATGCAATTGGAATTCTTCTGGCGACACCTCAGTGATAGGTGGAGATAAATCTTGCCTAGGCCTTTTCTCTTTTGAAACCTATGGTGTGGTTGTTTGCGATACAGTGGATGAGGGATCCTGMTGTTCTKCTTCGACCAAAGTGTTAGGCTCCCATGCAGTTTGGTTTGCAAATTTCTCAATTTCAGGCCTAGATGCATGGACATATGGGATGTTCTTGTTTTTCACCCTCAACTCAGAGATGATCCCACATGGATCATAATGCCAAGGGAAACTCATGAAGAACTTCATTTCCTTCAGCAACCTGTTTGCTTCTTCTCCAGCATCACGATTGTTGCAGATGAAAGAGCCAATCTGCCCTTTGATTCTGAGCTATTGTTTTTTCTTTAGAGACACAAAATGGATGTCATCAGAGTTTATCATCTGCCTTATATACTCCAGAGTAAAAATTTTGATAGGAAGGTATTTCAGAAGCTTATACGGGGCCAACTCACACTAGTATACTCTAATCTCAGTGTAATCTTGGTACAAATACCAATCACTCATCTTGGTGTGATCCGAAAGATGCAGGATCCTCTAAAATTCATCATTTATCTGAGGCTCGGGCCTACTGCTAAGAATACTTACCACTCGGTGGTAGAATTGATCGATGAAATCCTTGAAACTGAACTCTGTGGAGTTATGATTGAGAAAAGAGGTCCATGCGATCACTGCCTGGGGTCTACCATCTCCATCCATCTTTTGCATGGAAAAGACAAATTTGTCCGCTTGGAAGAAAACAAACAAATACACCAGTATGGAAGAGTACCAGAACATGCCTTCCATGGCAAAATTAACAAACTATTCGTCAATATTGTTCGCCAGGAATGTGCTGAAGTCGAACTGGGTAGTGGGTTTCTCATCGGTAGAGAAGATGGATAAAAATCCCAGAATGGGTTCATCTACCCACTGATTTGAATAGTATCCCAACAAGGCGCATAGGGACGAGATGATCTGGTTTCCTTTGGTCGAAAACATGGAAGAAGGATAAGGGGGATTTGTGGAGGGAAATTGAGCAGATCGTGGGAGGAAAATCTCGAATATTTGAGCTCTTTGGGGGAAGGTCATTTTCTGGTATAATTCTGTGAGAATTTCTAGGTTGAATGGTGTTGCAGAGTCAACTCATGGGATTTGAATAATTTGGTCGATAGAATCAGGCGTGATGAGGAAAAAAATTTCTCTAGACAAGGAGACGATGGCTCTTTGCTCGGGAATGTAGTGGGCTTGGCACTTGAGGGAAAACTCTGGAAAAGGGTGAATCTGGGGAAAGAGATATAGGGGTAAGTTGGACTCCCAGAGTCCAATTTCGTCACTCTGGTCCAGGAAAACTTCCTGCCATGACTGAAGGTCTACGAAATCAAAATCGCACTTTGTATCTATGATTAAACGATATTTGTCGGCCAATGGGATTCGGTGAAGGTCAACAGGAGGTGGGAGAAATGGATTCTCCTCTTCTTCTGCTTGTTTTGACTTTGGCACCATTACTACAATAGTATCTGCAAGAAAAACAACGTTAGCAGGGTGACTGCGGGTGGGGGCGACTGACTATAATGGAGGAGAAAATGGTGTGAACTTCTCTGGTGCGAGGAGTGGGTAAATGGAAAGTAGGAAGAATAAGGGTAGTTTTGAGTAAACGGGTGTTCGTTGGGCGTGGGAGACAGGTCAGTTTCTTAACAGATAGGTTATCTAGTAATAAATGGCCAACGGATCACTTAGAGTGTGATATGGCGGGTGACGGTGACTGAGGGATATGGATGGGTGATGTGGTGGTTACTGATTGGGGTAAAGATCATGGTGAGGGGTTTTTCCATGAGAGAATGGGGGGAAGGACTGACATAAATTATGGGATGTGACTCTTTCGAGAAAGGTGGATGATGACATCAAGAGGTGATGAAAGGTATGTCAATCAGTAGAAGGAAATGGGACTTGGGACCGGTAGATTGATGCCACGTTTAGACAGGGGCCCACCAGAGGAAAGATTCCATTCCAGACCCCCCCCCTCAGTTAAAAGCAGATCAGTCGGGGGGTTACGAAAAACACCTTGAGCCAATGATCTATTCTCTTTCTTCTTGGTCGCAGATCTGTGCGTGTTGTTTATCACACATTCTGGACCCCCCCTCCATTAAAGGTAGAATTGTCGGGGGGGTCCGAAATCCAATATTGATCGTAGATCTTCGCGCTTAAACCTGAGTCGTCCAGATGCGTGCAGGTCTTATCAACAATTCCAGACCCCCCCCTCCTCTGTTAAATATAGAACAGTTGGGGGGGTCTGGAAAGATCTGTTCACCATAGATTTGGGTGCAATCATCTGAACCATTGATATATGAACGAAGCATAATTGGGGGCACGGAAAATACATGTGTCGATAAACTTAGGGTAAGTGCATTTCATGGGTTTTTTCCCAAGTCTTTTCATGTCTACCCCACCAAGGGATTAGTCAAACAACCTTTAGGTATCTAAATCATGGTGTAACATTTAACATCAAGATAGTTTTATTGAAGTAAAGACACTAGCCTATATTCTAACCTAGTTTTCTATGACAATTAACCCATATTAAACTGTTGGGTTAAGAATTTACTCTACCCTGGGGCTATCTGACCAAGATTAGACAGTCTGGCCAGATTTATTCACTAATCTAACCTAGACACTTTGGCTAAGATTAAACGGTTTAGCCAAACCTATTCACTAACCCTATCAACATCAATTTAAAGACAACTTGGCCATTCTTGAAAGGTATGGACCAAGTTACTATTATTGCATGGGGCTTTTATTGAAATTATTTTATGCCCTCTTTTCTTTTCTTTTTTCTTTTTCCTTTTCTTTTCTTTTCTTTTTTCTTTTTCCTTTTCTTTTCAAATTATTTGCAGAATGAAAAATCATTTGTCAACAAAAACATGAGAGATAGATAATATTACAGTCACTAGTTGATCCTATAACTTATAGCGTGATAACACCTACCATTGGGCAGAATAGAAAAGAAGTCGACGACTATGAAGGATGAAGAATGGGAGATTCTTGACAAAAAGGCTCTAGGAACGATACATCTGAGCTTGGGAGCATCGGTAGCTTTTAATATTTCTAAAGAAAAGACAATGAAGGGTTTGATGGACACATTGGCCAAATTGTATGAAAAACCCTCGGCGTCCAATAAGGTATTTCTAATGAAGAGATTATTTAATATGAATATGTCAGAAGGTGGGTCTATTGCAGATCATTTAAATGATTTTAATACATTTACTAATCAACTAAGTTCTGTAAAAGTGGAATTTGATGATGAGGTCAGGGCTCTTCTAATCTTCTGCTTATTGCCAGAAAGCTGGAATGGCTTGGTCATGGATGTAAGTAACTCTGTCTCTAGTTCAAATACTTTAAAATTTGATGATTTTGTTGGTGCTATCCTTAGTGAGGAAATGCGACAGAAAAACACAAGTGAGACATCAGGAAATGCGTTCAACATGGAGAACAAAGGAAGACAAAATGATAGAGGAAAGGGTTTCGGGAACCATGGGAATTCTAGGAAGGGCATATCCAAATACAGACTTGGAAAGATAGAGTGCTAGAATTGTGGGAAGAAAGGACATCTGAAGAAAGACTACAAAGCTCCAAAGAAACAAAGAGATGGACAACAGAAGAGAAATCAGGAAGCAAATGTAACAGGTGATGTGTTACAAGATGCTTTGATTCTTTCTATAGATAATATTTCTAAGTCCTGGGTAGTAGATTCAGGGGCTTCATTTCATGCCACACCCCATAGGAAACATTTTCTAGATTATGTTCAAGGTGATTTTGGACAGGTTCATTTGGGTGACGATGCACCATGCAAAATTGTTGGAATGGGAAAGGTAAAAATAAAGAAATGCAATGGAAACCGATGGTTATTGAAAGAGGTAAGACATGTTCCAGATTTAAGGAAAAAATTAATTTCAACAGGGTAGTTGGCAAGTGAAGGTTGTATATCCATATTTACAGATAAGACATGGAAGGTCATCAAAGGATCATTGGTGATAGCGAAAGGAGAGAAGGTGGGTACATTGTATTTATGCACTGGTAATACTGACTTTTCTATATCTTTAGCTTCTACAGGAGTGGATACAACACTGTGGCATCATAGGCTTGGACACATGAGTGATAAGGGGATGCAGATACTTCACAAAATAAATTTGTTGCCAGATCTTTAACAAATTGATTTGGACATCTATGAGCATTGTGTTTATGGAAAACATAAGAGAGTCAGATTTCTTAGAGTCGGAAAAGAAAAGAAGAGTGAAAGGTTAGATCTTGTGCATACAAATGTATGGGGACCATCTCAGGTATAATTTCTTGTTGGATCTCATTATTATGTTACTTTTATTGGTGATGCAACTAGAAAAACTTGGGTTTATTGCATTTGACAAAAATCTGATGTTTTTGATACTTTTATGAAATGGAAAGTTTTGGTTGAGAATGAGACAAAAAAAAAGTTGAAGTGTCTCAGATAAGATAATGGAGATGAATATTGTAGCAAGGAGTTTGATGATTGCTATTCATACCATGGGATT
>ML783757.1:373637-396761 GCA_009831015.1 Picea engelmannii
ATGAACAGGACAATCATGGAGCGTGCAAGGAGTATGAGATTGCATGTTGGTTTGCCCTTACAGTTTTGGGTAGATGTTGTAGATACTGTTGTTTACTTAATAAACAGAGGACCTTCAAGCTCTTTGGATGGTAGAATTCTAGAGGAGGAATGGATAGGAAAAAAGGTAAACTATTCTTTTTGAAAACTTTCAGTTGTGAAGCATTTCTTCATATTGATAAAGAAAATAGAACAAAGCTTGAGGAAAAATACAAGAAGTCTACCTTTATTGGATATGGTGTTAATGATTTTGGTTATCTCTTATGGGATTATGAAAATAACAAAATCATCAGGAGTAGAGATGTCAGATTCAATGAGAAGGTCATGTACAAAGACTAGTTGCAGGGAAAGAAATAGGAAAAAGAAAAACAAGAATACATAGTGCTTGATGAGATCACTGAAAAATAAATTCCAAAGAAACCAGAAAATCAAAATGTACAACAACAGGAGCAGCAGGTACCTCAAACATCTGCAAGTGTTGTTAGAAAATCTACCAGGTTAAGTATACCCCCTGAATGATACTCTCCTTCATTGTATTATTTATTGTTGACTAATTCTGGTGAACCAGAATGTTATGAAGAGGCAATGCAGGTAGACACCAAAAGGAAGTGGGAGAAAGGCATGAAAGAGGAAATGGATTCCTTGGTAAATAATCATACTTGGGACTTGGTTCAATTGCCTGCAGGAATAAGAGCATTACAGAATAAATGGGTTTACAAGTTGAAGGAAGAAGATGGAGGAGAAAAGCGATACAAGGCTAGACTTGTTGTAAAGAGGTTTGCACAAAAAAAAGGTAAATATTTTGATGAAATATTTGCTCTTGTTGTTAAAAAGACTTCAATTAGAACTATTTTAAGTCTTGTGGTAGTAGAAGATTTTCATCTTGAATAGTTAGATGTAAAAACAACTTTTATCCATGGGGATTTGGAGGAAGAGATTTATATGCAGCAGCCATAGGGGTATGAGGTCAAAGGGAAGGAGAATTTGGTATGCAGGTTGAAAAAGAGCTTATATGGCTAAAGCAAGATCTAAGGCAGTGGTATCTGAAGTTTGATAGGTTTATGACATAACATGGTTATAGTAGATGTCATTCTGATCACTGTGTTTATTTTGAAAGGCTAGAAAATGGAATCTTTATTATATTGCTATTGTATGTAGATGACATGCTTGTTGCAGTGTCTAATATGCAGGATATAAATGTGCTCAAGAAGAAATTAGCCAATTCATTTGCGATGAAGTATTTGGGTGCTGTAAAGAAAATCCTTGGTATGAGAATAATAAGAGACAGGAAAAATTGCAAACTGACATTGTCTCAAGGTGAGTACATAGAGAAGGTGTTGGAGAGGTTTAGAATGCAGAATGCAAAACCAATTAGTACACCTTTGGCCAGCCATTTCAAATTAACTAAAGAAATGTGTCCCAAGACACAGGAGGAGATAGAATACATGTCCAAGGTCCCATATTCATCAACAGTTGGCAGCTTGATGTATGCAATGGTTTTCACAAGACCAGATATTGCACATGAAATGGGAGTTGTGAGCATATATATGAACAATACAGGTAAAGAAAATTGGGAGGTAGTAAAGAGGATTCTCAGATACTTAAGAGGTACTGCTAATCATGCATTATGGTTTGGAGGTTCAGAAACTGTTCTACAAGGATATGTTGATTCATATATGGTAGGTGATAAAGATAGTAGGAGGAGTACCATAGGGTATGTGTTTACTATAGGTGGAACAACAGTAAGTTGGATTTCAAAACTACAAAAGGTTGTTGCACTTTCAAGAACAGAGGCATAGTATGTTGCTGCTACAGAGTCTAGTAGAGAGATGATTTGGTTACAAAGGTTTATGGAGGAATTGGGAAAGAAGAAAGAGAATAGCAGGTTGTACTATGACAGTGAGAGTGCCATTCATATTGCAAAGAACTCAACCTTCTATTCGAATACTAAGAATATATAGTTGAGGTACCACTTCATATGGTCCGCATTGCAAGATGGACATTTGAAGTTGGAAAAGATACACACTAGCCAAAATCCTGCAGATATGTTAACAATGGGAGTAACCAGAGAGAAAATGAGTTCCTTCTCAGTTTTAGTTGGTCTTAAAGAATGAATATGAAGATGAAGAATTTTCCAGGTCCAAGAAGGTTCAGAGTCCAACATATACAGCGGCGGTGGAGTTGTTGAGATCAGTCTCCAAGTGGGAGATTGTTGGTTGTGGAGCCTAATTATCTTCCTGATTGAAAGGTATTTTACTTTCATCTGTGTTTATACCCCATGAAGTATTTACACCCCAGAAGTATGTACACTCTTCCATGCGGGGGAGTGAAGAGGGGGGTTCTGGAGGCAAGTGGGGGTTTGGGGGCGAAGCCCCCGAACGAAACAATTTCCTTGTAAATGTATATTGTAATTTCATTGTAAATATGGACCATTCATTATAATGTCACAGATCTAACGGTAGAGATTATGTTAGGGTTTTTTTCCCTAGAAGGAAACCCTCTTTTATGAGGGAAATGTATTGCGACTATGATTAACGGTGAATATTGTATTCTAAGGTAGGATACTATGAGAGAAAGAAGAGGAAGTTACATTTGGTTTGTTGTGGGTTGTATCCCTTCATATGCTAGATAATAATAAAGGAAGGACTTGGCAATTTCTCTGGTGGACGTAGCCCACATTGGGTGAACCAGGTAAATCTATGTCTCTATTGTATTGTGTGTCTTCTATGTTTTGTTTCCACATTTGTTTTATTTTATTGCTCCACGGTCCTATTTTTATAACATCTAAGCCATGTAAAGTGGATGAATTGGTTGGGGTCAAGACTCAATGGGCATAGGGCTCATGACATACAAGGGGTCGTAGTGTCTCATTCATAGGTTCCTTTGTAGAGGGTGTGTGGTACCGTCATCCACAATGTACTTTTTCCAATCCCATCATTTGTCTTTTATATTTATTTATTTACTTTCTTTTAATATAGAATAAGAAGAGGTTGAAGGTCACTTCCCTGACGTGGTGACCAGGTGATGGAGATTTCACCCACAAACACCTAATGGAAATGAGAAGGTTGGCTCATGATGAGACCCCCTTTCTCTCAGCCATGCAATTGAGATCCATTACCCTGGTTTGGTGACTAGATGATGGTAATTTCATAGCACTAGATATTCATGGACATGATAGGTCACTCATGATGAGACCTCATATCTTTCAACTAACCTTTTAAGCATTCTTTATTATATTGTGGATCCCCTTTATTCAAAGATAAGTGTTTCATTTATTTCCTAGGTGATCCCTGGGTGAAGCATATGGAAGGTTTATATAAGGATTTTATATTTTACCCAACATCAACCCCATTGGACCCTTATCCCTTTCTTCCCATAAAATGAGGGACAACCCCTTCTTGGTTCAATACACCCTAAAATCCAAAGAAATAAGGAAATGGAGGGGAAAATGATGGAAAGTGGTAAGTATGATCGGGAATAGTAAAATGGCTCATTAAGGGAGTTCCCAGAATAAAACCAATCCCCAAGGAAAACCACTTACTAGGGCACAATGTCAACCAGCAAGGTGAAGCAGAGAAAAAGGCATAATGTCCAAGCATAGATCATGAAATCTAAAGAAATATAAGATACAGTATGATCAAATGGTTTGAATGTTGAAATGATGGTCACCATAATACTGAATTGTACCTCATGGAGCAAGGCCCACTGACTTCCGGAAGCCATCTAGTGTGGTGGATGCCATCTACAAAACTGTGACCATATGTGGTGGTGAGTGGGTTTTCCATCTGTGAAAAAGGGTATTGATGGTCATGTAGTCTCTCGAAACTCCATATATGCAACCTGAGGGCCTCGATACATGATCTCCTTAATTATCCACAAAATGGGGATAACATATAGCTCCTACTTGGGGACATGTGCTCATCATAGAGTGCATGAGAACCGCAACATCTCATGGTAGACATGTGCCTGCAAGGAAACATGAAACTGTCAAGTGCAGGATGGCTTACTCATCCGTGCTCTCATATGATCATAATCCAAACCAACTAATATAGAAAATAAAATTTTGACATTTCTTCAATAAATTTCTAAGCTAAGAATGAAATCAATATGCAAGTAGAGAAAAATAAAAATGAAATGCATCTAAACTAGTATGAGCAATCAAGATGCAAGTGTAGGGAATCAAAATAAATTACCTACTTACCTTGGGCACATGCCCAGAAGAAGTCACGTGCCACCCTATAAATAATGTTTGAGGAGAGATCCATTTACTAGTAGTGGCATGATCCTCCCTTTTGTCATGGATAAGTAGAAAGAGTCAGGTCTGGACACTTCCTCTATTTTGTACGGGCCTAGCCAAAGACTGTCGAACTTTTGATGCATTCCTGGTTTTTCTTTTCTTTTGTCCCACAGTAGAACTTGATCCTCTTTCCAGAAGTTCCTTTCTCTTGCCTTTTGATCAAAATATCCTTTTACTTTTTCTTGATTCCTTGCCATTTGATCGAAGGCCATTCTTCGAGTTTCATCCAATCTATAAGTTGATCGATTCACCCCTGCAATGCTTCCTTATCTATATTGAATTGTTGGGCTATTTGTAGTGTTGGAATTTGGATATTTATAGGAAAGCAAGCCTCAAATCTGTACACCAACTCAAAAGGATTCCTTCTGGTGGAAGTCTTGGTGGTTGTGAGGTMAGCCCACAAGGCATACTTGATCTTGCTATCCCAACTCTTCTTGTTCTCCCCAACAATCTTTTTCACAATGTTCGTGATGTTTTTTTTGCTGGATTCTACCAATACATTCCCTTGAGGATAATAAGTTGAAGAGTGTGATAAAACAATCCCATACTTGAAACAAAACTCATTGAGTGCCATTGAGCTAAAGGCTTTGGTGTTGTGGGTGGTTATCTTTGCGGGGACACCAAATCTAGTAAGAATATTTTCTTCAAGGAATTTCATCACGACTTCTTTCATTGCTTTCTTGGTTGGGATAGCTTCCACCCATTTGGTGAAGTAATCATTGGTGGTCAAAATCCATCGGTATCTGTTACTAGAATTTCTTTTGAACTCACCATTGAAATCTAGTCCCCATTGTTGAAAGGGTGCTTCTACAATGATTGGTTTAAGGGGAAGGGCAGGGAGGTGTTGGTTGTTGGTAAATAATTGACATGGCTGACAAGATCTAACATATCGATGTGTGTTAAAGAATATAATAGGCCAATAGTACCCTGCTCTTAAAATATTATGGGGTGTGGTGCATGCTACAAAATGGCCTCCACAATGTCCCACGTGGAGTTCTATGACTAACTTATAAGCTTCTTCTTTATCAACACATCTAAGGATTACCCCATATGGGTTCCTCCACCTGAGACCATCCTCTGTTAAGAAATACTTCATAGATTTGAATCATAGGGCTCTTCTTTTATATTCCACCAAATTATCAGGGCATGTGAGATTTTTTAAGTAATAAATGGTGCTTGAATACCATTCATTGTTTTCAATTTCACTTACGATAATGTTAACTTGATCCTTTTTTCCTACCTCAATGACCACTTGATTGATTTCTATCATCATTTTTTCCATCCCTTGTCCTTTAATTATCTTCATTGGATTGATTTCTACATCATATTTCTGTATTTGTGACACCCACTTTCCTTTTGATCCAAGGCAATCTTGTTGTGATAAAACGTCTTTTACAGCTGGGTAGGGGACAAAGGCCTTGATCTTGTTGTATCCCAAATAGGTTCAAAAGTGTTTGGTAGACTTGACTAGAGCGTAAGCTTGTTTTTCCATGATGGTGTAATTCAGTTTTGATTCCCTAATATTCTTTCTCATGAAAGATATTGGTTGTTTGTCCCCTTGATCATTCTTTTGTAACAACATGCCTGCAATGGTATCTTTCGAAGAAAAAGAGAAATTAATGAAGTCCCTGGAAATTTTTGGCTAACCAAAACTGGTGCAACAATTATTTCCTCCTTAATACATTCAAAGGATAGCCTACCTTCAATTTCCAAGTCAAAATGGGAATCCTTTTTTAGTAACTTGTTAAGGGGTTTAACAATTTCGGTGAAGTTTGGGATGAACCTTGTAATAAAGTTAATCTGGCCAAAGAAGGATTGCAAGGATTTCTTGTCTTTAGGGAGAGGGATTTTCTTGATGGCTTCTGTTAGCACTAGAAGTTACACCTAGACTATTGTAGGTGTAACTATGGTACCCATCAGAACATAAATGGATTGAATTGGTTTGAGTAGTTGGATCAGCAATACTAGGAAAGAAAGGAAGAGGGAAACAAACTGTCTTCAGAGGCATTCCATTGGGCATGGAGTCATAACATCCTATACATCAAAGGAAATCAAACTGTATACTAGAAAAAAGGGATATATAAATTTGAGTAGAAGCATAGTGAATATGACAAAAGGAAGAGTATTTGGTTGTGAAAGGCTCAAACCCAATTGATGCATGAATTTCTTTGTCATAATGTTGGTTGTAGAGTTTGGGTGTAAAACAAAATTATGGAGGAGGGAATTATTGACTTGAAGAGTGATGTATAAAGGCGTGGTCTTACCTATTTTTGGACTAGCGTTGTCTACCTGGTGGATAAATATAGGAATTTCTTCAAGCTCAAAGGTCTGTGGTGGAGAAACTTCAATCTTTTACTTTTTTTCCTGGGAAGGTTCGACTTCTATGGGAAAATCTTGAGGAGGAGAATCCTACTCACAAGTATGGGAAAATCTCCATTTCCTCTTAGGGGGGTGTGAGTTCAACTTGTAAGATTTCAGGGGGGCTAGTTTCAGTGACAAACTCATCACCGGGATCCAAAAGGTCATCATTGTGTGACATGTTAACTTGACATATGTAATCCTCGAATTCAAATTTCATCTCAATTTGATATGCTATATATTGTGCTTCCTCCAGGGTTGAGGGTGACTAGTCCCTGAGGGTGAACTGTAAAACCCCTTCCAAAGAGTTCAAGTAGTGTTCAAGAATAGCGTCTTCAAAGTTTAGTTTAGGCCAGACCTTTTTGAGGATAAGGTTGTACCTGTCACTGAAATCCCTAACACCTTCACAGGAACCTTTGTCGATGTCATGGTATTGGGAGAAAAAATCTTGTATGTGTTCATCATTACACCACCTTATTTTGAAAGCCCTCTCCAACTCTTTGGGATTCCTTATGCTTCCTTTCGAGCAAGGATTGATCCAAGTCTTAGCATCCCCTACAAGAGAGATTGCAGAAAGTATCATGAAGACATCCTAGTGTTCTTGACTGGTTTGATGGAATTCAAATCTATCACAAAATGGGTCCAAAGTGAATTACCAAAAAGTCCTCTCCATGCGAAGAGTGGTAACCAAGAATTGGCATCTTCAAGAAATTCATGTAATCCACCTTGGGTGTTACTTAGGTCAAAACAACCGAACGTTTCTGTATGGGACCACTTGTGTGGGTTAGTCAGAGGGACACGGTTTGAAAGGGTGATAGTTTCCATAGCAGAGGGGTTTGAATATTTTTTCCCGCTACGATTCCTCATAGGTGGATTCGCCAGATAGTTTATCTGAAACTATCAAAGAAAATAGGGAAAGCACCCTAGTGGAGTCACTAGGTAAGCTTGTAAGAAAAGAGTCTCTAAGGCAAGGCTTACAGAAAAGGTTTGTCGCTTGAGTAAAATTGACTTAGTGTTCCCCGACAATGGCACCAAAATGTTACCACACAGTTTGTATATAGGAGAAAAGGATGTAAGATAGAAGGCCAAACTGGTGTAATAGGAACCTATCCCACCCAATGTCACCACGATGGGGAGGTTCTTTCTTTTTAGGGGGGTGAGGCCCAGGGGAGACGTCCCTAGTGACCTATGTTTTTTAGGAGGCAGAAGGGTGAATGAGACAAGGACACATTTTCCCCCTCACAAGTCACCACCAAATAGATAATCCCGGCTAAATAGACAATAATAAAGTAAATCCGAATGAAGAAACACCTGCCTGGAACAAAACAACAACAAACTGATATATGCAAGCTATATATCAATGGGTTAGTACTTCATAAGACTATCTGATGAATATATATAAGCAATTTGAATATAAATATTGACGGAGTCAATGTTTATCAATAGCAATAAAAATCATTTCACTTCATCAATAATTATTAAAATGATGTGGCATTCAATGTAATAAACCAACACTTCAATTAACTTATGCCTAAATCACCATTTAATTTCTCAAAAGGAAAAACGTTGCTGCATCAATGATATAATAGCAAATAGTGACGTTAACACTTAGGGTTAGTAGGGTTAGCTAGGGCTAGGGTTATTGTAGTTTGGTTTTCAATTCAAAGTGTTTGATAATATTGTAATCAAATTTACTTCAACGTTGGAGGGCTTTCAAATTAGTTCCTTAGGGTTTAATGGAGTCATAAGTGAAGGACGCAAGAGTTGAAGGAGGCAAGATTTCAAGGACTAAAGGGCAAAAGGCAAGGACTCAAAATCAAAATCCTAGGGGAGAGAGGCTCACTCCGGTGTTGCTGAAGCAAGGACTCATGCTCTCTCCTCCTTCCCAAAAAAATGGCTAACTCAAGAACAAAAATATAACCAAAACAAGAGGGTTTGATGAGGTGAGGTGTTGCTATAGCAAGGCCTTTAAGAAAACCCTATAAATTGTACGTCCCTAGTGTAGTAGACCTATGCCAGGGACGTCTCACTCTTCTTGGCTTTCAATTGGTACAACTAGCAAAGAGGAAGAAGAAATAGGAGTGTAGCTACAGCTAGGCTCTTTCTTCCTTATTAAATGGATAAAATTTTCTCTATCAGGGGACATGAGACAAGGACCTACTTGTGTTCTTTTCACCTAGGGTTTTGATTCAACAAAATTCATAAACACATGCAAGAAATTAAACTACAACCATTCATTCAAGAAGTTTTGCAAAAAAATACTTACAATTCTTCAAGAAATAACCATGCAAACCCTAGTTGTAACACCTTCCTTCAAGAGAAACACCATAAATGCCAAAATTCACTTCCTTCAACAAGTGCACATCACTTAATCCAGCCAAATACCCAAGAGAGGGAACAAATTTCAGTCCTCCTTATGGAGTGAATGAGTATGATCATAAAGTGAGGATCAAAATTCTCAATATGTACTATATCAATGACCTAATTTACCTTTTAGGTCATAAAAAGGCTGACAAGGTCATAATATCAAAATTATACTATTTTTACATTAAATTCTAGGCTAAACCCTAATCAAGCAAAAAGGTAAGACGTCACCCCTTGCTAGGGTGATGTTAGCCCCTGTCAGGGAAAATGTAGCCTCCTGAAAAAAGATGTTAGGCCTCATTGGGCTCCTCCAAGCTTCCAGACATGCCAACAGCCCTATCCATCTGCCAAAATTCTCATGATGATGTCATAAGCCTCCTGGTGATGTCCTGGACCATCTAGATCCAACGTCCCTTTGAAATTGGGTAAATCCCTCCAGGCCAAGCAGTGTCGGGCTGCCTCTGGTGGAACGTTCTCTTCTTCTCTGGTGCAAAGTCTTTTATCATCCTCTTCCCTGTATTTTCCCCCTAATGGGGTACTAGCATCCATTTGGTGGGATCTTCAGCCCCATGGAGGTCCAAACTAATCATCTCCCCATGTGTACTGGTCCAAATGGTACCTATCCATCGGGCATGGTCCTGCACATCAAAAGCTACACCCTCCATGGGCTCATTAATCACAGGGATCATAGAAATTTCAATCACATATCATCATTAATATTATTAAACATATGCATAAAATCCTTAATACATCTGTCAATAGCTTAAAGACATTACAGAAGCCTGTGATACAAATATGGAAGAAAAGACAAAACGTTCTATTGGGGTAGTGTCCATCGGAAAAGTGAGTTCCCGGAAGAAAACCTCATCAAACCCATGTGAGTGGGTGATGTGGTTAAGGGAAGTCCAATCACGTGGGTGCTATGAGGGCCAAGGATGCAATGTGTTATCTGTGGGTGCCTTTGTAGAAGGCGATTTGTACCTATCATAGATGCACTCTTTCCAAGCCCATTCTTGCCTTTATTCTTTTATTCTTTTATTTCTTTTATTTTTTCTTTTTGTTCAAGAGATAAATAGGGGACACTACCCTGGTGTGGTGACCGGTGGTGGTAGCATTACCCACAAGTACTTTCACAGAAGTGAAAGGTTGTCTCATGATGAGACCCCCTTTCCCTTAGCCATGCAACCAAGAGTCACTGTCTTGGCGTGGTAACTAGCTGGTGGCAATTTCATACTGCTAGGTACCCAAGGAGATAATAGGTTGGCTCGTGATGAGACCCCCTATCCTCTGACTAGGTCTTGTTTTATTATTTTCTTTTGGGTCCCTCTAGTTTATTGCTGAGAAGACTTTTATTGCTTTCTCAGGAATCCCTGGGTGAAGCATCTCGAGGTTTTATTTTTAGGCTTTTATCTCTTACTGGATTTCTTTTACCTTTTGGGCCTTTATCCCCTTATTCCCATGATACAAGGTGCAATACTAAAGAAAGTTCAACCCAATTCCTGGACAAGGGGAGTGGGACAAGTGAGCAACAAACAAGATGAAATAATGGTGTTATGATGGGAGCGGACGATGGATTTTTCAAAATCCCCCCTAGTGGCAAACCAAAACCTATGGACAAAGGCTTTATAGGACACCCTATCAATCCCCCCAGACATGGTCAAGTGGGAAAATGTAATATCTAAGAAGTTGTTAGAACAAAAGGAATCAAATGCATTTATTTAAAGGTTTTAATGATCAAAATTGACACATACCATGATACCTGGACCAATTAATTGATGGAGCAAGAACCCTTTCTGATACAGGACCAAGCCAATGGTGATGGATGCTACTACTGCTGACAGGATAAGGATGATGGAAGAAGAAAAGGTGGGCCCTATAGGTCCATTCTTAGGTCAATCCTTCTCTCGGTACTCCATGTCTAGGACCTGTGGGCCTCGAGACATGATCTCCTAGTTATCCCTAAAAGGTGGGGTTAACATATGGCTCCAACTTGGGGAAATTTTCTCACCATAGAGCGCATGAGAACCTCAACGTCTCTAGCATAAACTATAGAACTGCTCGATCTCGAAAGAAGTATCAGTAGAAAAATTGGGGTGGTAATGCCACCCCAACATAAATAGATATATATAGAGACTAAAATAAAGCAATCAATAGAAGTGATATGAAAGAAAACTAACATGCAATGCAAATGGTATAATACATGAATGCAAAGTGCCTACTTACTTGTATTTATCTGTGAATTCAGGTTGCTGGTGGGTGGTAACGCTTTATGTTTAAAGCGTTTACTGGCAGCTTCAGGGCCTCTCCCTCCATGGTGCCCAAGTTGAAAGAGTTTGTACCTGCATGAATTATGATTTTATAAGGACGTATCCATAAATTGTTAAACTTCTTATGCATACCAGGTTTATCCTTTCTTTTATCCCACAAAAGCATGAGATCTCCTTTAGTGAAGTTTCTTCCTTTAGATTTATGATCAAAAGTATTTTTTAATCTTCTCCTGGTTTCTTTCCATCTGACCAAGGGATTTTCATCGAGTCTCATCTAACTCTATTGGCTGGTTGATTCACCCTTGGATCACTTCATCATCCGTAGCATATTATTGGGCGAAAAGGAGGATGGGAATCTGGAGGTTCACAGGCAGCTTTTCCTCTAGTCCGTATACCAACTCAAAAGGGGTCCTTCCTTTGGAGTTCTTCGTTGTTATTCGATCTGCCCATACTGCATATTAGATTTTTCTATCCCAAGACTTATTATTTTCCCCCACAACCTTTTCCAAAATATTCATAAGGTTTTTATTGCTCAATTATGCCAATTCGTTCCATTGTGGATAGTAATTGGAGAAATGGGATAGGACAATGCCATATTTGAAGCAAAATTCTACCAGGGCATGTGAACTAAAAGCTTTGGAATTGTCTGTAGTGATTTTGGAAGGGATACCAAACCTAGTTATGATCTGTTCTTCCAAAACTTTCATGACTACTTCTTCGGTGGCTTTCTTTGTGGGAATGGATTCAACCCATATGGTGAAATAGTCTGTGGCTATTAATATCCACCGGTAGAAATTACTCGAGTTATCCTTAAACTCACCAACGAAATCCAAACCCCACTGTTGAAAAGGTGCCTCTATTACTACAGGTTTTAGGGGTTGTGCTAGGATTTTTGGTTTACCCGAGAAGTATTGACAAGGCTGACATGATCAGACGTGTTGGTGGGTGTCAGAAAAAAGTGTCGGCCAATAATATCCAGCCCGTAGGATTTTGTGAGCAGTAGTGTGAGCTGTGAAATGTCCACCACAGTATCGAGAGTATAATTCCTCTAGCAATACTTTTGCCTCTTCTTTGTTGACACATTTGAGTATGATCCCATTGGGATTTCTCCAACCAACGCCTTCTTCGGTTAAATAGTATTTCATCACCCTCATCCTTAAATCCCTTCTTTTGTAGTCTACTAAATGGTCAGGACAAGATAAGTTCTTTAGATAATAGACAATATCAGAGTACCACTCATCATGCTCTAGTTCATTGACTACCACGTTTACCTGTTCACTCTTGCCCTTTTGTATGGCTTCTTGGTTGCTTTCGATTAGCATTTGGGCCAATCCTTGTCCCTTTATTATTTTGGTGGGATTTATTTCCAGGTCATATTATTGGGTTTTGGACACCCACTTCCACCCTAGTTCCCATGCAATCCTGTTGTGATAGGAAATCCTTTACTACTATGTAAGGAAGATAAGCCTTAATTTTTTTGTAGCCGATGTAATTTCATAAGTGTTATAGGGATTTTACCAAGGCATATGATTGTTTCTCAGTAATTGTGTAATTCAATTTGGAATCTCTAAGGACCTTGATCATAAAAGCTATGGGGTGTTCATATTCTTCGGCATCCTTTTGCATTAGAACACTTGCAATGGTATCCTAGGAGGCAAAGGAGAAAATGATGAAGTCCCTTGAGAATTCAGGGCTGATCAAGACCGGGGCTTGGGAGATGGAATCTTTTATATCCTTGAAAGATTTGATGGATTTCTCATCCCACTTGAAAGAAACATCCTTTTTTAACAAAGCACTCATGGGTTTTATCCTTTCGGCAAAGTTTGGAACAAATCTCCGAATGAAATTGATATTCTTGAAAAAGGATTGTAAGGCCTTTTTGTTGACTGGGGGATGGACATCTCTTATTGATTGGACCCTCTTGGGATCAATGGAAACCCCCCGTTTCAAGGCCACATGACCCAAATGTTTTCCCTCGTCAATTCCAAAAACAGACTTCTTGGGGTTTAAAGAGATGCCATACTTCCTACACCGTTCGAACACAATCCTGAGGTGTGAAAGGTGGTTCTTTTTGTCCTTTGATACAATAGTGAGGTTGTCTTGGTATATCTCTATGATTTTATGTATGATATCCCTGCAGGAAAAGGCCATTTCTCTCTGAAAGGTAGCACTGGCGTTCATAAGGCCAAATGCCATCCTTAAGTACATGAAGGTTCCCCAAGGTGTGGTAAATGTCATTTTAAGTTGGTCTTCTCTTTTGAGAAAGACTTGGTTGTATCTGGAAAAACCATCCAACATGGACATCATCCCTATCCCCATAACCCTTTGAAGCAGATATTCCATATTTGGAAGAGGGTAGTTGTATTTTAAGGATGATTGGTTGAGGTTGTGGAAATCAACACATAAGCATATTTCACCATTCTTCTTTCGGACAACTACCATGTTTGACATCCAAGAAGAATATATGATAGGATTTATGATACCAGCATCAACCATTTTCTGGAGTTGTTTCTGTATCTAGCTTGCTAGTTTTGGATTAATATGTCTTAACTTTTTCCAGAAAGGTTTGGCTTCGTCTACCAAGGGTATGGCATGTTGGATGAAATCTCCTCTATATGCTTTCAACTCATCATAGTTCCAGGAAAAGGTATCTTTAAATTATCGGATGAGTGCTAGTATTTCTGACCTTTCTTTTTCAGTTGTCCCTTCCCTATTTTGACCATCCTTGGATCTATCCCTGTACCAATGTTGAATTCTAGAGCTTCATCTTCTTATTTAATGGGTCTTATTCCTTTGAAAACATCATGCTGGTCAAAGAGACTTTCCAAAGGGACAAATCCTTTGGGTAAGGTGTTGTTTTGTAGTTTTATAACCTTCAAGTTCATGGAGTCAGCCAGAACGTTAATTTGTGAATCACTGAATTCTTTTTTGTTTTCCATAAACCTAATGATCTGGTCATCATCTTCAAAGAATTGCCAATGATCCATGTTATCGAGAACATAAGGTATAAAGAGGACTTCCATTTTTCATAGGTCGCAAAGTGGTCCTTCACAAGGTTGTAGGGTGGAAGAAGAAATGACCAAAGCATATACCATGTGGTTATCTTCTCGAGGAATGGCCTCAAGCAACACTATCTTAAAGGATTTTGAAAGGGACTGAGCTAAGTCTCGATATTTTTTCAACCTCTCATTTTTGGTAGCAAATTTCATCATTACTTGTGATATTATGAGGTATGAGTCTCCCTTTCCCTTTAGATGTGTAACCACTTTGTCAATTTCTAAATTGAGTCCTAGGATCAAAGCTTCATACTCGACAATGTTGTTGGTGAAATGGTATTCTAGCCTATATGAGTAGTAAAAGGCCTCACCAGAAGGGGCTGTCAAAAACATTCCAGCACTTGATCCAAAACTTGAGTGAGATCCATCAAATTCCAGAGTCCAAATTCCCTTAGATTCTTCAATGGTGTCAATATCTAAATTCCCCTCTTGTAGAAGACAATTGTTGTTGTCACTGTCAATGCACAAGAGTTGGTCACTTAACTCATCGTGGTTTTCAACTGGAGTACCCACGAAGTGTTGGTTGTGGAGGGTGAAGAATCTTGCTTCGAGGTGAGGGATGGTTTCCCTATATTCTTGTTCATAAAAACTTCTGGCTAATTGATTTATGAAGTTTTTGTGAAGGATGATACCCAAACTATTCAATGCGCCTACAATGATTACATATATAAAGAATGGGGCGCTAGGGAAGGATTCAAAGACAACTTCTAGATCTTTAATGATCCCTTTTGAAAAACCACCTCTGGTATTTGGTTGTGAAAGGATCAAACCTAATTGATGCATGAATTTCTTCGTCATAATGTTGGTTTTAGAGTTTGGGTGTAAAACAAAATTATGGAGGAGGGAATTATTGACTTGAAGAGTGATGTAGAAAAGAGTGGTCTTACCTCTTTTCGAACTAGCATTGTCTACCTGGTGGATAAAGATAGGAAACTCTTCAAGCTCAAAGGTCTGTGGCAGAGAAAATTCAATCTTTTTATTTTTGTCCTGGGAAGGTTCGACTTCTACGGGAAATTCCTGAGGAGGCGAATCCTACTCACAAGTATGGGAAATGCTCCATTTCCTCCTAGGGTGTGTGAGTTCAACTTGTAATATTTATGGGGGGCTAGTTTCAGTGACAAACTCATCACCAGGATCCAAAAGGTCATCATTGTGTGACATCTTAACTTGACAGATGTAATCCTCGAATTCAAATTTCTTCTCAATTTGATATGCTAGATCTTGTGCTTCCTCCAGGGTTGAGGGTGACTGGTCCTTGAGGGTGAAATGTAAAACCCCTTCCAAAGAGTTTAAGTAGTGTTCGAGAATAGCTTTTTCAAAGTTTAGTTTAGGCCAGACCTTTTTGAGGAGAAGGTTGTACCTGTCACTGGAATCCCTAACGCCTTCACATGAACCTTTGTGGATGTCATGGTATTGGGAGAAAAAATCTTGTATGTGTTTATCATTACACCACCTTATTTTGAAATCCCTCTCCATCTCTTTGGGATTTCTTATGCTTCCTTTTAGGCAAGCATTGATCCAATTCTTAGCATCCCCTACAAGAGAGATTGCAAAAAGTCTCATGAAGACATCCAGGTGTTCTTGACTCGTTTGATGGAATTCAAAGCTATCACAAAAATGGGTCCAATGTGAATTACCAGAAAGTCCTCTCCCTGCGAAGAGTGGTAACCAAGAATTGGCGTCTATGGGAAAGTCATGTAATCCACCTTGGGTGTTACTTAGGTCAAAACAACCGAACGTTTCTATATGGGACCACTTGTGTGGGTTAGTCGGAGGGGTAGGGTTTGAAAGGGTGACAGTTTCCATAACAGAGGGGTTTGAATATTGTTTCCCGTTACGGGTCATCATAGGTGGAGTTTCCAAATAGTTTATCTGAAACTATCAAATAAAATAGGGAAAGCACCCTAGTGGAGTCGCCAGGTAAGCTTGTAAGAAAAGATTCTCTAAGGCAAGGCTTACCGAAAAGGTTTGTCGCTTGGGGAAAATTAACTCAGTGTTCCCCGACAATGGCACCAAAATGTTATCACACAGTTTGTAGCTAGGAGAAAAGGATTTAAGATAGAAGGGAAAATTGGCATAACATGAACCTATCCCACCCAATGTCACCACGATGGGGAGGTTCTTTCTTTTTAGGGAGGTGAGGCCTAGGGGAGACATCCGCAGTGACCTATGGTTTTGAGGAGGTAGAAGGGTAAATGATACAAGGAAAAGTTTTCCCCCTCAAAAGTCACCACCAAACAGATAATCCCGACTAGATAGATAATAATAAAGTAAATCCCAATGAAGCAACACCTGCCTAGAACAAAACAACAACAAATTGATATATGCAAGCTATATTTCAATGGGTTAGTACTTCATAAGACTATATGATGAATATATATAAGCAATTTGAATATAAATATTGACAGAGTCAATGTTTATCAATATTAATAAAAATCATGTCACTTCATCAATAATTATTAAAATGATGTGGCATTCAATGTAATAAACCAACACTTTAATTAACTTATGCCTAAATCACCATTTAATTGCTCAAAAGACAAAACATCACTGCATCAATGATATAATAGCAAAGAGTGACATCAACACTTAGGGTTAGTAGGGTTAGCTAGAGCTAGGGTTATTGTAGTTAGGGTTTCAATTCAAAGTGTTTGAGAATATTGTGATCAAATTTACTTCAACGTTGGAGGAATTTGAAATTAGTTCCTTAGGGTTTAATGGAGTCATAAGTGAAGGATGCAAGAGTTGAGAGAGGCAAGATTTCAAGGACTAGAGGGAAGAGTTTTGAGGTGTTGCAAAATTCAAGGCCTCAAAATAAAAACCCTAGGGGAGAGAGGCTCACTCCGATGTTGCTGAAGAAAGGCCTCATGCTCTCTCCTCCTTCTCGAAAAAATGGCTAGCTCAAGAACAAAAATATAACCAAAACAAGAGGGTTTGATGAGGTGAGATGTTGCTACAGCAAGGCCTTTAAGAAAACCCTAGAAAGAGTATGAACCTAGTGTAGTAGACCTAGGCCAGGGACGTCTCACTCTTCTTGGCTTTCAATTGGTATGGCTAGCAAAGAGGAAGAAGAAATAGGAGTGTAGCTACGACTAGGCTCTTTCTTCCTTCTTCAATGGATAAAAGTTTCTCTATGACAGAACATGAGACAAGGACCTACTTGTGTGCTTGTCACCTAGGGTTTTGATTCAGCAAAATTCATAAACACATGCAAGAAATTAAACTAAAACCATTCATTCAAGAAGTTTTGCAGAAAAATACTTACAATTCATCAATAAATAACCATGCAAACCCTAGTTGTAACACCTTCCTTCAAGAGAAACACCATAAATGCCAAAAATCACTTCCTTCAACAAGTGCGCATCACTTAATCTAGCCAAATACCCAAGAGAGGGAACAAATTTCAGTGCTCCTTATGGAGTGAATGAGTATGATCATAAAATGAGGATCAAAATCCTCAATATATACTGTATCAATGACCTAATTTACCTTTTAGGTCATAAAAAGGCCGACAAGGTCATAATATCAAAATTATACTATTTTTACATTAAATGCTAGCATAAAACCCTAATCAAGAAAAAAGGTAAGACGTCACCCCTTGCTAGGGTGATGTTAGCCCCTATTAGGGCAAATGTAGCCTCCTGAAGCAAGATGTTAGCCCTCATTGGGATCCTCTAGGATGCCACACGTGCCAATTGCCCTATCCATCTGCCAAAATTCTCATGATGATGTCATAAGCATCCTAGTGACGTCTTGGAACATCTAGAGCCAACGTCTCTCTGAAAGTGGGTAAATCCCCCTAGGCCAAGTAGTGTCGGGGTGCCTCTGGTGGAACATTCTCTTCTTCTCTGGTGCAAAGTCTCTGATCATCCTCCACCCTATCTTTTCCCCTTGATGGGTTCTCAGCATCCATCTGGTGGGATCTTCAGCCCCATGGAGGTCCGAACTGATCATCTCCCCATCTGTACCGGTCCAAATGGTACCTGTCCATTGGGCATGTTCCTACACATCGGAAGATACACCCTTCATGGGCTCATTAGTCACAAGGATCATATGAATGTCAATCATATATCATCATTAATATTATTAAACATATGCGTAAAATACCTAATACATCTATCAATATCTCAAAGACATTACACAAGCCTGTTATATAAATCTGGAGGAAAAGACAAAATGTTCCATTGGGCTAGTGTCCATTGGAAAAGGTGAGTTCCTGGAAGAAAACCTCATCAAATCCATGTGAGTAGGTTATGTGGTTAAGGGAAGTCCAAGCATGTGGGTGCAGTGAGGGCCAAGAATGCAATGTGTTATTTGTGGGTGCCTTTGTAGAAGGCAAGATGTACCTGTCATAGATGCACTCTTTCCAAGCCCATTCTTTCCTTTATTCTTTTATTCTTTTATTGCTTTTATTTTTTCTTTTTGTTCAAGAGATAATTATGGGACATTTCCCTAGTGTGGTGACCAATGGTGGGAGCATTACCTGCAAGTACTTTCACATAAATGAAAGGTTGTCTCATGATGAGACCCCCTTTCCCTTGGTCATGCAACCAAGAGTCACTATCATGGCATGGTAACCAGCTGGTGGAAATGTCATACTGCTAGGTACCCAAGGAGCTAATAGTTTGGCTCGTGATCTATCCTCTGACTAGGTCTTGTTTTATTATTTTCTTCTGGGTCCCTCTAGTTTCTTGCTGAGAAGCCTTTTATTGCTTTAATGGGAATCCTTGGGTGAGGCATATTGAGGTTGTATTTTTAGGCTTTTATCTCTTACCAGCTTGCTTTTACCTTCTGGGCCTTTAACCCCTTCTTTCCACAATACAAGGTGAAATCTTGAAGAAAGGTCAACCCAATTCCTGGACAAGGGGAGTGGGACAAGTGAGCAAGAAACAAGATGAAATAGTGGTGTTATGATGGGAGCAGACGATGGATTTTTCAGAAGTCCCCCCAGTGGAAAACCAAAACCTATGGACAAAGTCTTGCTAGGACACCCTGTCAATCCCCCCAGACATGGTCAAGTGGGGAAATGTAAGATCCAAGCAGTTGTTATAAGAAAAAGGAATCAAATGCATATATTTAAAAGTTTTAATGATCAAAAGTGACACATACCATGATACCTAGACCAATTACCTGATGGAGCAAGAACCCTTTCTCATACAGGACCAAGCCGATGGTGATGGATGCTATTGTTGCTGACAAGATAAGGATGATGGAAGAATAAAATATGGGCCCTACAGGGCCATGCTCAGATCAATCCTACTCTCGGTACTCCATGTCTAGGACCTATGGGCCCTGAGACATGATCTCCTAGTTATCTCTAAAAGGTGGGGATAAAAAGCCTCATAAGTGGAATATTTGGGTCATATTTTTGGCAAGGATAGTGTCAGGGTGGATATTAAGAAAATTGAAGCTATGCGGGATTGGCCTCACCCAAAAACTCTCAATATTTTGTGTGGTTTTCTTCGTCTAATGGGTTATTATCTCAAATTTGTTAAGAACTATGGAAAAATTGCAACACCTCTCACTGCTCTCATTAAAATGAATGCTTTCAATTGGAATCATGTAGCTGATTAATATTTCCATGATTTGAAAGAGGTTGTGTGCATAACTCATGTCCTAGCCCTGCCTGACTTCAAAAATAATTTTGTCTTGGAATGATGCACCCAGGAAAGGAATTGGTGCAGTTCCTATGCAAGAAGGATGATTGGTGGCCTTCACCAGAAAACAACTTTCCAAGTGCCATCTAGGCCAAGGAAATGTTGGCTATTCTTCATGCTGTGGATCTATGGTATCCTTATCTATTATTCCAATGCTTCTATGTTAAAATCGATCATCTAAGGTTCAAGCATTTTCTAGAACAATGAATTTCCTCCCTAGAGTAAAAAAAATGGGTCACCAAGATCTTTGGATATGATTATGAGATAATTTACAAGAAAGGAAAATAAAATGTGGTTGTTTACTCTCTTTCCTGGAAGTATGAAGATGAAAGATCCCTTTTTCCTCTCTTATTCATTGTACCATATTGGCTCCAAGATACTCACTAGGAATGGTTGCAAGACCCCAAAATTTCTAGCCTATCCAACAGTTGCAATCCATTTCTTTAGTTTTTCTAGGGTACTCTCGACACAATAACGAGTTTTGCTACAAATTCCATTTGTATCTCAACAAACAGTCACAACTTAAATATCATGTTCTTTTAGAGCTTCATTCTTTCCCCACAACCGAATATTCAGGGTTCACCAAAACATATGAAAGGGTCAAACGCTATTTTTTCTGTGATGGTATGAAACCAGACGTCCACACCTTTATGGTTGAATTTTATTTTTGTCAACGGAATAAGGGAGTGTTGGTTGTGGATCCTAATTATCTTCCTAATTCATATGCATATCAAATAAACTACGGGATACACAATTCATGGGCCAATTTTTTTTGTTTTTTGCAATTCAAATATTGTAATTTCATAGTCAATATGGAGCATTCATTATAAGGTCACAGATTTGATAGTAGAAGTTATGTTAGGGTTTTTTTCCCTAGAAGGAAACCATATTTTGTGAGGGAATTATATTTCGGCTATGAGTGATAGTGAATATTGTATTATGGGTGAGGAAATTGTCAGAAAAATAAGAGGAAGTTACATTGGGTGTGTTGTAGGTTGTATCCTTTCATTTTGTTGGATAATAAAAATGAAGGACCTAGAAATTTCTCTGATGGATATAGCCCGCACTTTTTGAACCACATATATCTAAGTCTCTATTGTGTGGTGTATCTTCTATGTTTTGTTTCTGCATTTGTTTTATTTTATTGCTCCACGATCCTATTTTTCTAACAATTGGTATCAGATCCAAAGGTAACTCACAGGAAAAGAGGGTTCTTGGTTTGAGTGGGAGCAATGGAGGAAGATGGAAAGTTTAAGGTAGAGAAATTTAACGGCCAAAACTACCAACTATGGAAGATGAAAATGAAATTTTATTTATATCAGAAGGATCTTTACCTACCATTGGGAAGAATAACAAAGAAGTTGACAKCCATGAAGGATGAAGAATGGAAGGTTCTTGATMGGAAGGCACTAGAAAAAATCTGCCTATTCCTAGGAGTGCCAGTGGCTTTCAATATTTTGAAAGAAAAGACAATGGAGGATCTAGAAACGATGAAGAATGGGAGGTTCTTGATAGGAAGGCACTAGAAACAATATGCCTATTCCTAGGAGTGTCAGTGGATTTCAATATTTTGAAAGAGAAGACAATGGAGGATCTTATGTGCATTGGATAAACTATATGAAAACAACTCGTCTTCCAACAAGGTATTTCTAATGAATAAATTATTTAATATGAATATGTCAGAAGGTGGGTCTACTGGATATCATTTAAATGAATTTAATATAGTTACTAATCAGCTAATTTTTGTAAAATTGGAATTTGATGATGAGTTTAGGTCTCTTCTAATATTGTGCTCATTGCAATAAAGTTGAAATGGCTTGGTCATGGTTGTAAGAAACTCTATCTATGGCTCAAATACTTTAAAATTTCATGATGTTGGTGGTGTTATCCTTAGCGAGGAAATGCGATGGAAAAGCACAAGCTAGACATCAGGTAATGCATTGACTGTGGATAACAAAGGAAGACAAAAGGAAAGAGGAAAGAGTCCAAGGAACTACATGAATTCTAGGAAGGGTAGATCCAAATACAAACTAGGAAATATAGAGTGATGGAATTGAGGGAAGAAAGGACATCTGAAGAAACAATGCAGAGCTCCAAAGAAACAAAGAGATGGACAACAGGAAAAAAATCAAGAAGCAAATGTAGCAGGTAATGTTTTACAAGATGATTTGATTCTTTATTTAGATAATGTTACTGATTCTTGGGTAGTATATTTAGGGGCTTCATTTCATGCCACGCCCCATACGAAACATTTTCAAGATTATGTTCAAGGTGATTTTGGATAGGTTCATTTGGGTGATTATGCACCATGTCAAATTGTTGGAATGGGTAAGGTACAAATAAAGAAAAAGAATGGAAACTAATTTCTTCTGAAAGAGGTAAGACATGTTCCATATCTGAGAAAAAATCTAATTTCAACAGGGAAGTTGGAAAGTGAAGGATGTATATCTACATTTACAAATAAGGCATGGAAGGTCACCAAAGGATCCCTGGTGATATAAAAATGAGAGAAGGTAGGTACATTGTATTTGTGTACTGGTAATTCTAAATATTCTATCTCTTTAGCTTCTACATGAGTGGATACAACATTTTTGCATCATAGGCTTGGATGAATGAGTGAGAAGGGGATGCATATACTTCAAAAAAGGAATTTGTTTCTAGATCTTAAACAAACTGATTTGGATTTTTTTGAGCACTGTGTTTATGGAAAACATAAAAGAGTCAGATTTCTCAGAGTCAAAAAAGAAAAGAATAATGAAAAGTTGGATCTTGTGCATACCAATGTATGGGAGCCATATTAGGTATCATCTCTTGGTGGATCTCATTATTATGTTACTTTTATTGATGATGCAACTATGAAAATTGGGATTATTGTATTCGAAAAAAAATTGATGTTTTTGATACTTTTAACAAATGGAAAGATTTGGTTGAGAATGAGATAGGAAAGAAGTTGAAGTGTCTCATATCAAAAAATGGAGGTGAATATTGTAGCAAGGATTTTGATTATTATTGTTCATACAATGGGATTTGTAGAGAGAATACAGTTCCAGGAACACCACAAGAAAATGGTATGTCAGTAAGGATGAA